>CAUYQV010087077.1:0-24627 GCA_963574575.1 Galagoides demidoff | reverse complement strand
ATATACCACAGTTAGTTGATCCATTCATGGGTTGATGGGCTCTTAGGTTGCTTTCATGACTTGGCAATTATGAATTGGTGATATATTAATTTTTGAAACTTATTTGAAACTTACTTAGTTTAAAAAATAATTTGAGGTGCCTAGAATGTTTCACCTTCAAAATATCTTGCAAATAGTAAGGATACAGTAAGTCTGGAAAATAATAAAGCTTACCATTAAAGGGGCTGGATATTTGAGTAGCCACACTTACGGCTGCAGTAACCCTCCTGGGTGGGAAGTCATGGCAGTCTTCCCTTCATTTGTCTGGACTTGAGCCTGGGCCTCTTGGAGCCTATGGGTTTCCAGGTGCTGCAGGTGAACCCTGCATTTTGGGAATATTCCCTGGGAATGCACAAATAGCAGGGAAAGGTAAGTTTCGTGGAAAGTCCTCCCTGCATGGCTACCTTAATCCTTCATCTGCAGCTCTTCTGTGTTGTCCAAGTTACGAATATTCTATCCTAACTGCAAGCATTTAGTCACATTATGATGCAACAACATAAGATAAACCACTAATTGAAAACTTCTACAACTGTGCTGAGTAAGAATGCTAACAAAGGACATTTTGCCTTATTCTTGATCTTAGGGGGAAAGCATTTATTCTTTCACTGTGAAAAATAATGTTCACTATAGGTCTGTAGATGATCTTTATATAGTTGAGGACATTTCCCTCTGTTCTTATTTTAATCTTGAATGAGTGTTGAATTGTCAAGTGATAGTTTCTGCACTGATTGTTATGATCATGTGATTTTTCTTCTTTAGCTTGTTAATTTTTTGTTGAGAATTTTCACATCCAAGTTCATGAGACATATTGATCTGTAGTTTTCCTTTCTGCACTGGTTTTGGTATCAGGGTAACACTAAATTCTGTAAGATGAATTAAGCCTTCCATTTTGTAGAAGAAATTATGTGGAATTAATTATTTGGTATATTTTTTCAGTAAAACCATCTGGGCCTGGAAATTTCTTTTTTTGGAGTTTAAAATTATGAATTCAGCTTCTGGGCCAAGGGCAGTGGCTCATGCCTATAATCTTGGCAAGTTGGGAGGTCAAGGGGAAAGGATCATTTGGAGCCAGGAGTCTGAGATCAGCCTGAGAAAGAGTCAGACTTTCTGCAAAAAAGAGAGAGAGAGAGAGAGAGAGATAAGCCCAGTGTGGAGGCAGATGCTGGTAGTCCCAGGAATTTGAGAAGTTGAGACAGGAGGATCACTTGAACCCAGGAGCTTGAAGTTGCAGTGAGCTATGATGATGTCACTGCACTCTAGCCAAGGTGATAGAGCATGACTCTGTCTCAAATAAAGAAACAAAAAAATTATGAATTCAATTTTTTTTTTTTTTTTTGTGACGGAGCCTCAAGCTGTCCCCCTGGGTAGAGTGCCATGGCATCACAGCTCATAGCAACCTCCAACTCCTGGGCTCAAGCAAGTCTCTTGCCTCCGCCTCCCAAGTAGCTGGGACCACAGGCGCACGCCACAATGCCTGGCTATTTTTTGGTTGCAGCCATCATTGTTGTTTGGCGGGCCTGGGCTGGGAATTCGAACCCACCACCTTAGGTGTACATGGCTGGCGCCTTAGCCGATTGAGCCACAGGCGCCGAGCCATGAATTCAATTTCTTAACAGTTAATCAAGTATTCAAATTACAGGTATATACGGTAGAACCTCCGTAGTTGACCACCTCCTTAAGTTGGCCTACTTTTCATAGATTGGACTTGCATTACATGTAGGTATCAGCACAGTAGACTTAGTTCTTTGTGTTCACCACCTCTCTGTGTTGGCCAGTTTGTTACAATCCCTTGGGTGGTCAACTTACAGAGGTTCTGCTTTCATATTGGGTGAATTGTGGTACTCTGCATTTTTCAAGGAATTTGTTCATTTCATCTAAGTTGTCATATTTAGTGTAGAGTTTTGCTTCAGTGTTCCCTCGTTGTCCTTTTGATGTCTACAGGATCTGTAGTACATCCCTGTTTCATTCTGTTTTTAAAAAATTTCAGATTACTCTAAGGGTACATAGGATTGGGTGACATTGTTTGCATTTGTTAGGTAGCATCCAGGTTGTTGTTGAGCTCTTCACCCAGGAGGTGTGCCGTAAACCCCTACATTGTACCTCTTAGGTGGGAATTTACTGAACCCTCTTCTACTCCTCCCCTACCCTATTTTATTCTTGACATTGGTAATTTGATTTGTGTCTTTTTTCTTGTTGTCTTTGCCATTCTTGCCAGAGGTTTTCAAAGAACCAACTGTTTGTTTAATTGATTTGATATATTGCTTTTCAGTTTTCAGTTTCACTGGTTTCTTCTCTTTGGGTTTATTTTGCTCTTTATACATTCTAGAGGTGGGAGCTTAAGTTATTGATGTGATATTTCCCCCCTTTTTCCTGATGTATGCATTTGGTGCTCTAAATTTCCCTTTCAACACTGCTTTAGCTGTGTCCTACAAATTTTGATATGTTGCATTTTCCTTTTCATTCAAATCGAAGTATTTAAAAAAATATATCCCTTGAGATTTACTTATTGGTATGGTTTGAAAGTATGTGTCCTTCTAAAATTCATACGTTCAAACCCAGCTACAAAAGTGATGATTTTAAGAGCTGGGGTCATTGGAAGATGATTAGTTCATGGGGCAGAGACTTTATGAACAGGATTTTTTATGTCCTCACCAAAGAGGCCCCAGAGAGCAGCCTTGCTCCTTCTACCATGTGACAATGCAGCAACAAGGCACTGTCTGTGAATCAGAAAGTGGGTCCTCTCTAGACACAGTTTGCTGGTTCCTTGATCTTGGACTTCTCAGCCCACAGAACTGTAAGAAATAAAGTTCTGTTGTTTATATGGGTAAGCTACTTAGATTATGATACTTTGTTATAGCAGTTTGAAAGGACTAAGACATGCTTTGATCTATGCATGATTTAGAAGTATATTGCTTAGTTTTCACATATTTGGAGATTTTCTTGTTATCATTCTGTTATTGATATGTATTTTGATTCCATTGTGGTTGAAAAACACACTGTATAATTTCAGTTCTTTTAAATTTTTAAGGTTTGCTTTATAGCACAGTTATGGTATATATTGGTTTACGTTCTATGGGCACTTAAAAAGAATGTGTAATTCTGTTACTGTTGGGTGGAGTGTTCCATGCATGTTGATAAAATCCTGTTGGTTAATGATGTTGAGTTCTTCTATATACATTCTTGTTTATTTTCCATGTAGGGTTCCAGCAATTGTTGAGATAGGGTGAAGTTTCCAACAGTAAATTTGTCTATTTATCCTTACAGATCTATCATTTTTACTTCACATATTTTACAACTCTGTTGGTTGATGTGTGTTCATTTAGAATTGCCATGCCACATAGAATTGGCCCTTTTTTCATTATGTAAAGTCCCTCTCTGTCTCTGCTAATTTTCTTCGCTCTATAGTCTACTTTATCTGATTCGATACAGCTATTCTAACTTTCCTTTTATTAATGCTTGCATGGATGTATTTTTCACTTCCCTCCTTGAGATCTTGGTATGCTGTCCCAGTTGGATTTGAACTTCTGGGCTCAGAGGATCCTCCTGCCTCAGCCTCCAACTAGTGCAATTGCATGCCTGCAGGACCGTGCCCAGCTCCATCCTTACACTTTCTTTTCCATTTTTCTTTTTTGTACCAGCAACACAAAGGCATCCTTTTACTTTCAACCAGCCTATGTCACTTTATTTAAAGTGAATTTCTTTTTTGTGTGCCAGTATCACCAAAAATACATTACTAGGATCTAATCAAAACTAAAAAGCTTTTGCACAGCCAAGAGCACAGTAAGTAAAGCAAACAGACAACCTTCAGAATGGGAGAAGATTTTTGCATTTTATACTTCTGACAAAGGTCTGATAACTAGAATCTACAGAGAGCTCAAACTAATCAATGTGAAAAGAATAAATAACCCCATTTCTATGTGGTCAAGACACTGGAACAGAAACTTCTCTGATGAAGACAGGCACCTGGCCTATAAACATATGAAAAAATGCTCATCATCCTTAATCATCAGAGAAATGCAAATCAAAACCACTTTGAGATATTATCTAACTCCAGTAAGATTAGCCCACATCACAAAATCCCAAAACTACGGATGTTGGTGTGGATGCGGAGAGAAGGGAATGCTTCTATATTGCTGGTGGGAATGCAAGCTAATATGGCCTTTTTGGAAAGAAGTTTGGAGAACACTCAAGGAACTAAAAGTAGACCTACCATTTGATCCTGCAATTCCTCTATCAGGTAAATACCCAGATGATCAAAAATTATTTTACAACAAAGACATTTGCACTAGAATGTTTGTTGCAACCCAATTCATAATAGCTAAGACATGGAGACAGCCCAAGTGCCCATTGACCCATGAATGGATTAACAAATTGTGGTCTGTGTACACCATGGAATCCTATGCAACCATAAAAAAGACACTGACTTCACATCTTTTATGGTTACCTGGATGGAGCTGGAACATATTCTTCTTAGTAAAGTATCCCAAGAATAGAAAAAAAAGTATTGTGCTCAATACTACTATGAAATCAATATATAATCACCTACACACTCATATGAATGGCAAAACATAACTATAGTCCATAAAGTAGAAGGGAAGAGGAGAGAGAGGGGTGGGGAGAGGGAATATGGGAGAAGGGAGGGTATTTGGGGGGTCTTTACCTAATGTGCATGATGCGATGGTACATTTTAATACTATTAAGAAATGAGTATAATTGTGATGGATGTGTTACTTGGTTCAATGTAAACATTTCACATTGTATATCGAAGCAGTACCCTGAACCCCATAAATGCATCAATGTATAAAGTTATGATTTAATAAAAAATAATTAATTATAAAAAAATAAAAAATAAACAAAAAAATAAAGTGAATTTCTTATAGAAAGCATATGATGGAGTTCTGTTTTTAAGTATATTTTGCCAATCTTCTTATAGTAGGTGTATTTAGATCATTTACATTTAATGTTATTAATATGTTAGCACTTAAACGTGGCATTTTTGTTTGTTTTCTATTTGTCCTTTATGGTTTGTGTTTGTTTACTTTCTCCTGCCTTCCTACGGTTTACTTGAACATTTTTTAGTATTCTACTTTTGTTTAAACATATTGTTTTTTAGTGTATCTTTGTATAGTTTTTTATCTTTGTTTTAGGTGTTCCATAATATATACGTGATGGATCATGGTCTACTGATGTCAATATTTTACCCATTGGGGGAAAGTATAGAAATCTTTCCTCTTTGTACTTTCTTTTACCCTCTCTTATTTATACTATCATTGTCTTAAATAGTTCCCTTAAGTACATTTAGAGCCACATCAATGGTAATAATTTTTGCTTCAACAGTCAAACATAATTTTAAAAACTCAAAAAGAGGAGGAAAGCTTCATACTCACCCAGATATCTCTGTACTGTGTTCTTTCGCCCTTCCTGATATTCCAGGTGTTCCTCTCTTATCAATTTCTTTCTGTTTAGAGAACTTCCTTGGCCATGCTTTTAGAATAGGTCTGCTGTTGACAAATTCTTTACTTTCCCTTTATCTTAGAAGGTCTTGATTTCCTTTTCATTGATGAAGGATATTTCATTGAGTATAGGGTTTGGGATTTAGGCTGTCGGTCTCTTCTTCAGTACTTAAGAAGCATTTGCGTTACTTTCTTCTGTCCTTCGTGGTGTCATTTTTCTCTGGCTGCTTTAAAGATTTTTTTCCCTTTGTCTTTAGCTTATGGAAGTTTAATTATGATGTGCCAGAACAGTCTGTGTTCTGTTGCTTAAAACAGAATGGCTGAAAGTTGGTAATTTATAAAGAAAAGGAATTTATTTCTTGTGGTTATGGAGGCTGAGAAGTCTAAGATCAAGAGGTTACACCTTGTGAAGGTTTTCTTGCTGGTCCAGAGGTGGTACAGGGTATCCCATGGCAAGGGGACTGATTGTGCTGACATGATTGCTCTTCCTCTTCTTATAAGGCTACCAGTTCTGCTCTCATGATAGCCCATTGATCCATTAATTCATTAATGGATTAATTCATTCATGAGGCAGAACTCTCATGATCCTATCACTTCTTTAAGGCCAAATTTACTTTTCTTTCTTTTTTTTTTTTTTTTGAGACAGAGCCTCAAGCTATCCCCCTGGGTAGAGTGCCATGGCATCACAACTCACAGCAACCTCCAACTCCTGGGCTCAAGCAAGTCTCCTGCCTCAGCCTCCCAAGTAGCTGGGACCACAGGTGCCCGCCACAATGCCTGGCTATTTTTTGGTTGCAGCTGTCATTGTTTTGGTGGGCCTGGGCTGGATTTGAACCCACCACCTTAGGTGTATGTGGCTGGCGCCTTAGCCACTTGAGCCATAAGGCCCCATTTTCTTTCTTTCTTTCTTTCTTTTTTTGTGAGACAAGAGTCTCACTCTGTCACCCTGAGTAGAGTGCCATGGTATCATAGCTCGTAGCAACCTCAAACTCTTGGGCTTGAGCAATGATCTTGCCTCAGCTTCCCAAGTAGCTGGGAACACGGGCATGGGCCATTATGCTTAGCTAGTTTTTCTATTTTTATTAGAGATGGAATCTTGCTCTTGCTCGGCTTGGTCTTGAACCCCTGAGCTCAAGCAATTCACCCACCTTAGCCTCCCAGAGTGCTAGGATTACAGGCATGAGCCGCCGTGCCTGGCTGAGGCCCCACTTTTTAATAATGCCACATTGGGGATCAATTTTCCATCACATGAAATTTGGGATATATTTAAACCATAGCATGATGTGCCTTGTTATTGATTATTTGGGGTTTATCCTATCTGGGGTTTGATCAGCTTCTGAAAGCTACAGATTTCTATCTTTTGACAAATTGGGATGCTTTCAGCAATTATCTTTTCCCAACACTTTTTCAGCCCTTTTCTCTTTCTTCTCTCTTTCTGGGACTCCAAAGATACAAATGTCACATTTTTCGTTACAGTTGTATGGGTCTCTGAGGCTCTGTTCATTTCTTTTCAGTCTGTTTTCTTTCTGTTATTTAGACTTGTGATTTCCATTGTTCTGTTGGTTCATAGATTCTTTTCTCTATTTCATTTTGTCATTTATGTTGTTGGAGTTTTATACCTTTTCAAAGAATCAACTTTTGAGTTTTTAGATCTTTCCTATAATTTCTCTTTCCTGCTGATTTGTTTAATTCCTGCTCTTATCCTTATTGCTGTTCTTTTTCTATGTTCTTTGGGCCCATTCTGTTGTGATTTTTCAACTTGTTAAATTGAGTATTTAGGTCATTAATTTTCAGTTGTTCTTCCTTTCTAATATAAGAATTTAAAATTACAAATTTTTCTTGCATATAACTTTTGCTGCATCTCACGATTTTTGTTATGTTGTATTTTTGTTATTATTTGGTTATAAGTACGTTTTTATTTCTGTTATGATCTCTCCTTTGATCAATTGTTTGTTTTGAAAAGTTATACAATTTCTAAGTATTATGGACATCTATCAGTTTATTTATTTATTTATTTAGACAGAATCTCACTTTGTCACCCTTGGTAGATTGCTGTGGCAACAGCTCACAGCAACCTCAAACTCTTGGGATCAAGTGATTCTCTTGCCTTAGCCTCCTAAGTAGCTGGGCCTCCAGGTGCCCGCCACTATGCCTGGCTATTTTTAGAGATGGGGTCTCACTCTGGCTGGGTCTGGTCTCAAACCCATGAGCTCAGGCAATCCACCCTGTCAGACTCCCAAGTGCTAGAATTACAGGCCTGAACCACCTCATCTATCTTTTTAAAAAGTGGGTCTTAACTGAATTGCATTGTGGGCAGAGGTCATGGTTTGTACCATAGATACCTATTCTTTTCAGTTTGTTGAGACTGGCTTTCCAGCTTAGTTCAACAGTTCTCCAAAGTTAGTCTGCAGATCCCTAGAGATTTCCAAGACCCTAGTAGGGGATTTATGAAGTCAAAACTATTTTCATAACAATGTTATTTGCCTTTTTTACTGTGTTGCTATTTGCACTGATGGTGCAAATCAAAGGCAGGTAACACTGGGCTTTATCATGAATTCAGGCAGAGAATCCAACCATACCTAGTAGTCATTGGGTTCTTCATTGCCACCAAGTCACAGGGGGAAAAGAACTAGTTTCACTTAAGCATGTCCTTGATAAAACAGCAGAGAAAAGTATAATTTTAATAAGCCTTGAACCACGAGTCCAATACTTTATGTGACAAAATTGGAAGTGTCATAAAATACTGTTGCTACGTGCTAAGGTCTGGTGACTGCCTTATGGAAAAGCCCAGCACAGTTGAGAGCAGAGTCTGCTTTTTACATTTTCCTGTGCAATACTCGTCTTTCCTTTTAAACTAGAGAAAATTTCTAACAAACAAACTTTGATTATCACTGAAATGATTGATGTGCGACTGCCACTTTGAAGAAAATGACTGACATTTCTTGTCAGTGATAAAATCTGAGATTTCAAGTGACAATTCAAATCTGAAATCTCGTATCAGTTGGCGTAAACTTAACCTTCAGAACCCAGAGTCTCACTCTGTCTCCCCAGGCTAGAGCACTGTGGTGTTAGCCTAGCTCACAGCAACCTCAAATTCCTGGGTTCAAATGATCCTTCTGCCTCAGCCTCCTGCCTAGCTGGGACTGTAGGTGCCCACCTCAACACTTGGCTAATTTTTTTGGTTTTGTCTTATTCTTGCTCAGTTTGGTTTCAAACTCCTGAGCTCAAGAGATCCCCCCGCCTCAGCCTTCCTGAGTGTTAGGATTATAGGTGTGAGCCACTGTGCCTGGCCATAAGATGGTTTTAGAAAAGACTTATAGGATTTGGGCTTGTGTTAGGTGATTTGGGGGTAGAGTTTAAGGAAGTGAGGCTTTGCTCTAGATTGGATGTTGTCAGGAATGGGAATAATTCTATAATTGGGTATCTCAAAAAATCCTATCTAGAGGAAGATAAAGTAGGTTAAATGGTGACCCCCAAAAGGTATGTCTATATCTCAACCCCCAGAACCTGTGAATGTGAGCTTATTTAGAAAAGAATCTTTGCAGATGTAATTAAGTTAAGGATCTCTAGATGAGATCATCCTGGATTATCCAGCAACAAATGTCCTTGGAAAAGAAAGGCAGAAGGAGATTGAAGAGAGAGTGGAGGAGGCGGCCATGGGGAGATGGAGGCAGAGACTGATTGTTCAGCCACAGGCTAAGGAACTCTCAGAGCTACAGAGACTGAAAACAGCAAAAGAGGACTACAGTTCAGGACTCCAGAACTGTGAAAGGATAAACTTGTGTTGTTTCAAGCCATCAGGTCTCTGGTACTTTGTTACAGCAGCCACTGGGCAGACTAGAGCAACTGGAAGCTGTGAGCAATGACTCGTATGGACTAGAATGCTAGGTGCTTTTTATGGCCTGGACAAGTTTATGGTCTTGTTTTTGTCTTGGTCCATCATAGTCACAAGGTGGCCTTGTCTCATTAGATGTCTTGGGACATTGTATATGTTCAACCAGAGACCACCATGGCCAGCTATGTGGCTCCTACGACACCCAGGCCTGGTTGGGGATCAGGGACTGCTTTTCTCTCTCTCTCTCTCTTTTTTTTTTAGAGACAGAGTCTCACTTTATCACCCTTGGTAGAGTGCCGTGGCATCACACAGCCCACAGCAACCTCCAACTCCTGGGCTTAAGTAATTCTCTTGCCTCAGCCTCCCAAGTAGCTGGGGCTACAGGCACCCACCACAACGCGGGGCTATTTTTTGTTTGCAGTTTGGCCGGGGCCAGGGTTTGAACCCGCCACCCTCGGTATATGGGACCAATACCTTACTCACTGAGCCACAGGCACCACCCTGCTTTTCTCTTTGTCACATGTGAGGCTGCGTTTTCTTCAGAGACTTCAACCAGGACATCCTGTCATGACAGACTGAATGCAGGAGCCATGAGATCCAGCTGTTTTCCATTAAGCCAGATTTAATGAGAAGATTTGCCAAAATGTAAAACAATGCCACTTTTCTCACTAATTTTTTTAAAGTGACATTTTTCATAAAGCTTTATTTATAAGAACATGCAGTGGATTTATTATTGTTATTTTAAATAAAATATTTGTATTCATTAAGTTAATAAACCATAAAACCTCCTTTAGTTTTAATTTCTAATATAAGAAATATTGGTAAATGTAGTCCAAATAAACAAAAGCTCTTTGAGGACTCAGTAATTTTTAAGTGTGTAAAGGAGTCCCAAGACCAAAATTTTTAAGAACCACTGACCTAGTTCTTTTTTTTTTTTGAGACAGAGTCTTACTCTGGCACCCTGGGAAGATTGCCATGGTGTCATAGCTCACAGCAACCTCAAACTTTTGGGCTTGAGCAATCCTCTTGCCTCAGCATATTTTTTTTTTTTACAGACAGAATCTCACTTTATCGCCCTCAGTAGAGTACTGTAGCATCACAGCTCACAGTAACCGCCAACTCGTGGGCTTAGGCGATTCTCTTGCCTCAGCCTCCTGGGTAGCTGGGACTACAGGTGCCCGCCACAACACCCAGCTGTTTTTTGTTGCAATTTGGTTGGGGTCAGGTTCAAACCTGGCACCCTCAGTATATGGGGCTGGCGCCCTACCCACTGAGCCCAGGCACTGCCCTTGCCTCAGCATCTTGAGTAGCTGGGACTAGAGGCGAGCATCACAGTGCCCAGCTAGTTCTTCTATTTTTAGTAGAGACAGGGGTCTCACTCTTGCTCAGGCTGGTCTTGAACTCCTCCTGAGCTCAAGTGATCCTCCTACCTTGACTTCCCAGAATGCTCAGATTCAAGTGTGAGCCACTGTGCTCTGCTTCTTTTTCAGTTTTTGTAAATTTGTGTGCTTGTCTTAACTGTTGGGGACAGATATATACATTTACTAAATCAAGCTTGCTAAGCGTGTTATCATCTATACTTTTACTAATTTTTTGAATGCCTGGCCTATCAATCATTTAGAGAGGTGAATTGAAATTTTAAACTTTGACAGCTAGTTTGTCAACTTTTCTGCGTAGTTCCCTCAACTTTTACTTCCTATGTTTTAAATGCATTTGATTAAGTCAGATGAACCGGCTTACTCTCTGTGTAACCTAGGGAGATTCATTTACTCCCCGTGGACCTTATTTTTCTCATTGGTTACATGCGGATAATAATAGTAACACCTCGGAAAATAGTCGTCAGTAAACATGCCATTGTCCTCTTCACCAGCAGTGTTTAGTGCAGGAGCAAAAAGGAACAGTAGTTGGATTTATTCCGTTGGGATTTGGGCCCCGGAAAGTTGAGGAATAAGGTAGGTGGATAAGGATGGCAGTAAGGAGGTCAGAAAAGTAAGCGGCAGCGTAGGTTGATCGGAACAGAAGGGACAAGCCTGAGCCCTGGGTTAGTACCAAAGCCCCGAGGCTTGGGAGAGCGCAGGGCGGGGGAGGGGCGGGGCCGAGTGAGCCGGAGCGACAGTCACCGGGGCCAATCACTGTGAGGTTCCGCCGTGTGGGTGGAATCAAGGGGCGAGGGGTGGACGAATTCCCCGCGTGGTGGTGCTGCAGGGACGCGAGAACACAGAGTCGTCTTTACTGCTTGACCTGCGGATAAAGAGAAGCTCTGAGAGTGGCGCCGGCCGCAGGGGGAACGACAACTTGATTTCGATGTCGGGAGCCGGCTTTCTTCAGGAGAGCCAGCTTCCAGGGACTGCAAGAGAATGGGGGTGACAGTTGAGAGCCGGGGAGGGGCTAACAGCGTTGGGGAGTCTATTTACTGTGCAGTTTGTGCAGTGCCCAAGGATGGGAAGCGCGTGCTGGATTGGCCGCCCGTTTTAGAATAGCCTGTCCCCCGAGGCAGTGGATCATCCATCATAACTTTGTTTTGTTTATTTCATTTATTTTTAGGGACGAGGTCTCGCTCTGTCACTCAGGCTGCTGTGCCGTCACAGACCACTGCAGTTTGGAACTCCTGGGCTCAAACCATCCTCCTGCCTCATCCTCCACAGTATCTGGACCTACAGGCTCAGGCGCCACACTCGGCTAATTTTGTCTGTTTTAAATTTTAGCTCACTATTAATTATTTTGTGGAGACGGGGTCCCGTTAATTTGCTCCGGCTGGTCTGGAATTCCCGGCCTCAAGTGATCCTCCTCAGCCTCCGGAGTTGCTGAGTTACAGGTGTGAACCCCCTGGCTCGGTTATTTTGTTTGCTTTCAAGGAAGCTGGACGGACATCTGTCAGGGAAGCTGGGAGAAGGGTTGGGTAGCAGGACTTCAAAATTTCTAACTGAAAAATCTTGAGTTTTAGAGTCTAGCATTTGCCTATGTCTCCCTCTAGTGGCCATTTTGCAGAATTAACCAGACTACAAATAACGGTATTTCAGAGATGCGTTCAAAATCTCATACCCAGAGACTAGGGTTAGTGGCTTTTAGGGAATATACTAAATTCTTTGAAGTGGCTAATTCTGCAGGAAATCCGTCTAGGTGTCTGCGATTTTACTGTTTGAATCACATTGATTATTTTTCTTCTGTACCAGGCACATAAAGTCTAGGAGGACAAAACAAGTCAGATTCCTGTCTTTATGGTGCTTACATTCTAGTATAGGAAATAGACCCTCAATAGCCAACAAAGAAGAGGCCAGGTGCGGTGGCTCAGACGTTATTCCTAGACTCTGGGAGGAAGAAGTGGAAGGGTTACTTGAGGCCAGGAGTTTGAGACCAACCTAAGTAGGAGAGAGACCCCTATCTCTATATAAAATAGAAAAATTAGCCAGGCATTGTGGTGGGTCCCTCTAGTCCTAGCTATTTTGGGAGGATGAGGCAAGAGAATCCCTTGAGCTTGAGAGTTTGAGGTTGCTGTGGGCTATGATGATGCCACTGCACTCTAGCCAGGGCAATGGAGTGAGACTCTTGTCTCAAAAATAAAACAAAAGAAAGAAACAAAAACCCACCAAAGAGTTATCTTTAAAATATTAGCCCTCCTCTTCCAAAATACATTTGATATTGGACAATCTTTGGGTGGCTCCTGTCTGTAATACTAGCATTCTGGGAGGCTGAGGCAGGTAGATTTCCTGAGTCAGGAGTTTAAGAACAGCCTGAGCAAAAGTGAGACCCCATCTCTACTAAAAATAGAAAAACTAGCCAGGTACTGTGGTGGGCACCTATTGTCCCAGCTGCTAGAGAGGCTGAGGCAAGGGGATCACTTGAGCCCAAGAGTTTGAGGTTGCTGTGAGCTAGGATGCCATGGCATTCTACCCAGGTCGAGATTTTGTCTCAAAAAAAAAAAGCATTTTATATTAAAGAACTTCTCATTGCTAACAAGTGATAGTACTGATAAGACATAGTGTAGACTCCATCATTTTAGCAGAAAGCAGAGAGTAAAATTCAAGTTAGAAGTTACTAAACCTGCTTCTATCCCAATTGATAGTAGCAATTAAATAAGAAAGATGTCATCACAAGTATTAATATCGGGTTTAATCTAATTTAACATATTTAGAAATTCTTGGATTACATAGTCTGAAAAGCAAAGTATAGATTTTGGAAACAGATTTCTCTCCTGGACTATGGCTGAATGTTCCTTAACATCAAAATATTATACATATCTACATGCTAGGTATCTCACATTGGTCAGTGTTATCTAACACAAGTTTGGAGAAACATAAATATACTTTTAGAAATGGCTGGATCACATCATGTTTTTAGTTCTTCTATTTTTAGAAAAAGATTTACACTTTGGATAGAAAGGAACTGATTATAAAAAATAATAAAATGTCATTAGGTATGACTGGCAACTATGAACTATTAATAGTATTAATAGTTTATTTTATAATTGAGATATCTGCATTTGGCTTTTGGGAATTTTATTATTTTCTAGTTGAGAATTGTTTGTTTCTTGGGAGGAAGGCAGAGTCTCACTCTGTTGCCCCAGCCAGGTGAGAGTGCCATTTGTGGCCTTAGCCTGGCTCCCAGCAGCCTCAAACTCCTGGGTACAAGTCATCCGATCCTCCTGCTTCAGCCTCCTGAGTAGCTGAAACAACAGGCACCTACCACAATGGGGACTACTGGCACGTGCCACCATGCCCTGCTAAATTTTCTGTTTTTAGTAGAGATGGGGGCAGGGGTCCTTTCTCTTGCTCATGCTGGTCTCAAACTTCTGAGCTCAAGGGATCCTCCCACCTTGGCCTGCCAGAGTGCTAGGATTACAGACATGAGAATTGTTTGCTTTAGTAGGAATTTTTCAACATCTCAGTGTTCATTCTCTGAAGTACCATCTTTCTTCTGGAAGAACTCTGGTCTTTTCAATGACAACAAGACCAGCTCTCTCCTGTAGGAGCTTTTTTCAAAAGTAAATGTGTAGCCAGGTCACATTGCTAGTGTTTATAGTGGTGTCACATTTGTTAAAGACAGTTAGGGAATACAATTAATGGGTCTGTGTGAAGTTGATACATATTATGTATCTGTATGAAGTTGATACATGTATTATGTCCTCTGGTAGATACTGGAGATGTTTTATGTTAGCAGGTTAACGGAGATAGTACACATGGTGGAAGGCATATGTTAACACTCAGCCATCATACATACCTTTCTGTTTTGCCAGTGAAATCAAAATTCTCTATTGCTGTGGCTAAGGGATGGGAGTCCTCATCCTAACAGTGGGCACCTCTTGTTAGAAGAGTCAGGGGCTTGAGATCTTATCCTACTTTTAAGCTAACAAATTAGTCTGTCAGTTTCCTAGACGGTGGAAAAAGACACAAGCCTCCAGGGCCCCCAACAAAGAGCTTTATACTCAGGGTACCTTAGTCTGCTGATCTTCCTGACTTCATCTATTCTTCTTGTCTCTCAAGTTCCCCAGGGTCAATGTGGAGCCGGACGCATTTGTGGCATGAGTGAGGGAGTGTGAATTTAGGAAACCATCAACTATATAAAGCAGTGTTGCACCCCTGCCCAAATTTTGAAAAGAAACATTATTATCCAGGACAGCAAACCAATCTGCCCTCTCTCCTGGAGGGAAACACTATCTTCTATGGTTGTTCACTTGAACAGATCACCCAGAATAAATAAAACCTGTCACAAGTTGTACACAGAAATAAGAGTCATGGAGAATTGTCTGCCAGGAAGAAGAAGGGGGCATTTTCCTAACCTTTGTCAGGTGTGAATTCCTATGTCGTCTTCTCATTATGTTTTCTATCATTCTCCATCCTAAGTATCATCTTCTGCTAGGAAGTCATTCCCATATGTGTAAAGTATTGATTGGAAATAGATACTGGATTATAAACACAGGATATGGAGAGCTGTGACAGGTGGAATTACCAGAATTGAATAAGGGAGAGAGCCCTGAATTCCTGATTTGGCCCCATAGGGAAACTTCAAATACTCCTAAGTTTTCTTGGATTTTTAACTGACATCAGGTAGGTAAGACAAGGACTCACCAGTACCTAATACGGCAATGAAGACAGATGTTTTAATGATCTTGGGAAATCGTGGCTTGGACACCAAGGGCACTTTTTGATACTCAGTGATGAGCTTAAGAACCTCAAAGACATTCAGACAGTTTAAAAGGCCTTGTAGAAAAAAAAGGGCTTCTCAGGGGCAGAATTATGGTGTCCATAAGAAAACACATCACATACACCAACCCCCTGAAATAGCTAACCTTTGCCTAAGGATGCAAAACAGATTTTCTTGGAGTTCTCAGTAAATCCCTGAGGTAACAGGGCACACTGAACACAGTGAATATTTAAAAAGAGGATCTCTTCAGGGCTTCTTCCAATAACATATTCTCTAAGTCAAAGATTACTCTCACCTCTCAGCTTCTCAATAATGAAAATCCTAGTCGGGTAGCAGGCTTCGGGCATCCTCTGTGCTGGGAAGACTGACCAGTGCCTGTGTGTCCTCCAGGAAAGTGTTCTTTTCTCACTCTTTAAAAAATTAATTTCCCTCAGTTCTGATCAGGGGAGTATAATTTTTTTAAAAATCCTACACTTCACTTTAGAACTGCTTATGCTGCCAATCTAGATAAAAATGTTAACTGTCTCTTGCTGAAGAGTGAAAGGCTTCTTACAGCTGTACAAATGACAGGAAAGGAATATTTCTCGTTTGTTTGCAATACTTTAGAAGAAAATTATTGACAATATGATGTAAAAATATTAGAGAAAAAGTTGAAAAGAAAAAATAAGTCACCCATAATCCTATTGCCCTATAGTAGCAGTTTTTTTTTTTTTTAAGACCGAGTCTCACTATGTTGCCCTCTGTAGAGTGCTGTGGTGTCTCAGCTCATTGCAACCTCCAACTCTTGGGCTTTAGTGATTCTCTTGCCTTAGCCTCCCAAGTAGATGGGGACTACAGGTTCCCACCACAATGCTGAGCTATTTTCTTGTAGTTGTCATTGTTGTTTAGCTAACCCAGACCAGGTTCAAACTCACCAGCCCCAGTGTATATGGCTGGCACCATAACCACTGGGCACTGGTGCTGAGACTGTAGTAGTAGCAGTAATTCTTTTCTCTTTCTCTTTCTTTCTTTCTTCTTTCTCTTTCTCTCTCCTTCCTTCCTTCCTTCTTTCCTTATACAGAGTCTCACTCTGTTGTCCAGGCTACAGAGCTGTGGTGTCATCATAGCTCACAGCAACCTCAAACTTCTGGGTTCAAGTGATGCTCCTGCCTCAGCCTCTTAAGTAGCTGGGTCTATAGGCACCTACCACAACACACGGCTATTTTCTTCTACCTTTAGTAGAGCTGGGGGTCTTGCTCTTGCACAGGCAGGTCTTGAACCCCTGAGGTCAAGGGATTCTACCACGATAGCCATCCAGAGTGCTAGGATTATAAGCATGAGCCACAATGCCCAGCCCATTCTTTCTATTTTAGAATGTGGTCTATTGGCCCTTACTTAAATGTGTACATATTTTTGTCATAGTTAGAAGAGATGTTTATAGCAAATATCAACTCAATTTATGTATATATCATGCTCCATCTTTAGGGAATGGGATTTTTCTTCAAAAATAATCATATATTTCTAACGTGTTTTAAAAGCCATGACCTGTGGCTCAAAGGGGTAGGGCACCAGCCCCATATGCTGGAAGTGGTGGGTTCAAACCCAGCTCTGACCCAAAAAAAAAAAAAAAAAGCCATGCCCTAATTTATTTTAACTATCATCCTACTTCACTAGAGAGAATACATTTTCTTCTGTAATAGGCACTTAGACCAATTGCTTTCTGGGGTCACTCCTAATTTTGATGGAGAAATCCCATTATCATCCCCTCTTTTTTGGTAGGATGTGTAAACATACATTCAGTTAACCTAAAAGTTATTATAATTATTAAATTATAAATCAAACAGAAAAGGGGCTAGGATCTTAGAGTCCCATTTCACTGCCACATGAAATTGAGATCTGATCTTTTAATAAGATAATGTTTGCCCACAGTGGTTTTAAAATACTTCACAAAAGTGTTGATAGCTGGAGAACCTATGTGTGGTTCTATCTTCTGGACCTTAGCTGATATCTCTCTATGGGGAAGTTTCAAAATGTCTTAAATTACTTGTGTACTTTTATTCTATAAAGTTAAAAAAAGCTTATGGGTAGATAATAATAGATGTGATAGAGAAGAGTATTAGGAAAAGTCTTTACGTGTTGGTGGCCATCGTAGCTATCCAGAACACTGTAATAACTCAAATCTCTGGCTTAGGAGAGCTGTGAAAACCTTGCCTAAGCAAATGCATTTTGGGGTGGGAAGGATAGGATGGTAGAGACCACCATGCGTTGACCCCAAACCTGTCTTACTTCCCTGGTCAGTGTTTACCAGCTGTTCACACAGCTGGTCAATGTTTACCAGCTTCCTCAGTAGTTAGGGGTGGCCACATGATGGAGTTCTAGTCAAAGGAGTGTGGACCTATGTGGCATGTATCACTTCCAGGCCTGGTTCGTACCAGCCTTTATTAGATGGGCCTCCATGTTCTTCTTTCTCTTTAATGTTTGATACAGAAGAGCATGACGTCCTCGGGAGCTGGGATTTCCATGAAGGTGAAACCAGAAGATGGAGCCTGTTGTGGAGAGAGTCATCTTCTGTTTTGGAGCACCCATGTTTTACTTTATGTTAGCAAGAATTAGACTTCCATTGTGTTAGGCAAATGAAATTTGGGGGTTGTATCCATGACAGCTGGTAGTGTTTCCCTAATTAATATAATTATGTAACAGAAAGTTATTTGATTTGTATAATCACACACACAGAGACAGACATTATTTTTGTTCCTCTTTAAACCTATGATGACGGCAGAGAGGATATTAGCTAAAAATATTTTGAAGTTAAAACACAGCTGGAGATTGAGATACTACTCAGAGGAAAAAAACTGTATAATAGGATCCCAAGAAGCAGCACAAAGAGGTGCTTCGGCAAGAAGAACCTGAGGCCAGACTGGCTGGGTTCAAATCCTGGCTCTGCCACTTGTTATTTGCAACCTTGGACAGATGAACCTTTTTTGCCCCAATTTTCTCATCTATAGATGGAAATAATAATACGTACCTCATATGCATCTTGTAAGATTTAAAGGAGGTAATAAAGTTAAATGCTTACAGCAGTGCCTGGAAAATTAAGCACTTCACAAACGTTAACTTGTTCTCAAGTAAGAACCATGTGTCAAGCAGGGCTCAGGCCTCTGTGTACGGGGCTCAGGCCACGCTGCCTGCTCCTCTGGCTAACACCACCCCTCTTCCATGTGTTCCCCACCTGGGAAGATAAAATCATGTGCAAGACCCCCCAAATGGAGGAGTGCCTCAAACTTTCGGAAAGAATAGCCTTTCTTCCTGCTCGGCTGGCACGGGCATCTCCTGCCTCCTGTCGGTACCCCTTTCTCGGTTGGCACCAACTGGAAGTTGGCACATCTTCTGTCCTCTTTCTCTCAGATCCCTTCTGTTCTCCATGTCTTCAAGGTGGAAAAACAAAAACAGATATTTAGGGAGCCATAAGTCTCTGGCATTGTTTATTCTTGATGTTATCTCCTGTTAGCCTTGGTATTAAGTCAGAATTCTATTTAATCAGTAGCACATTGAATCTTTAAGCAATTTGTTAAGTAGAAAACAACCGTGAAGACTTTCAAATTTATGGGGTTTTTACTGTGGTAAACTACACATAACATAAAGTTTACTACTATAACCATTTTAAATGTACAATACAGTGGCATTCTTATATACATACCATGTTTCCCTGAAAATAAGACCTACCCCCCCAAATAAGCCCTAGCAGGATTTCTATGCATTTGTGAAATATAAGCCCTACCCCATAGTAAGACCTAGTGATGGACGTATCTGCATAGCCACGCCATGCATTTCAGTGGAGCGGTAAGGAAGACTGGAATACCTTTTATCTGCCACAGCTCCTTCCTCCAAGCCATTCGCACTTGTACGGGTGCACATTGCAGGCATCCTATTGCGCACGTGCGAACAGCTAGGGGAAAGGAGTTCACGCATCACCAGCGCCAGCCCCACCAACAAGGTTGGTTCCCCCTGTCAGGTTCCAGGGGAAGATGACTTAACTGTATTTGAATAAATGTAGATTGTTGTATATTATACTTAATAAAAAAAGATATCCCCTGAAAATAAGCCCTAGTGTGTCTTCTTGAGAAAAAATAAATATAAGGCAGTGTCTTATTTTTAGGGAAACACAGTATATATTATACATTCCCAAAGTTGTGTAATCACCACCACTGTCCTTTTCCAGAACTGTTCATCATGCCAAACAGAAGCTCTATACCCATTAAACAAATACCCATTCCCCTTATGCCCAGTCCCCGGTATCCTCTTTTCTACTTTCTGTTTTTATGTATTTGCCTGTTCTGGGGACCTCATGTAAATGGAATCATATAATATTTGTCATTTTGTATCTGCCTAATTCATTTAGTGTAATTGTTTCCAGAGTTTATCCCTGTTAGTGTGTGTATCAGGATTTCATTCTAGTTTGTGGTTGAGTAATAACTCCATTATATGAATATACCACATTTTGTTTATCTATTCATCTAGACTTGAGGCTGTTGTGAATTAAGCTACTATTAACATTGGTGAACAAGTACTTTTTGAGTCCCTGCTTTCAGTTCTTTTGGGAATATACCTAGCAGTGGGAATGCCAGCAATTTATGCTTTTAAATAGATACATATATGTCTCATTGATCAGAACTGTGTTACATGGTATCTCCTTACTATAAGGGGACAAGGTGGGGATGAGAAAGTGAGAATTTAATCTCCCTCCGAGGCTCCATAGCAGAGAAAGGGCTATGGTTTGTAGAAAGGTGGAGAGTGACTCTACTCACGTATCTACCACAATGTACA
The DNA here is from genome assembly GCA_963574575.1 of Galagoides demidoff. Classification (NCBI taxonomy): domain Eukaryota; kingdom Metazoa; phylum Chordata; class Mammalia; order Primates; family Galagidae; genus Galagoides; species Galagoides demidoff. The sequence goes on along the minus strand of CAUYQV010087077.1, from coordinate 4,356 downwards.
TCCTAGAGGCTGAATCTAGAACTGAAATTCCATACCCCATAGCAGGCAATAGGGGTAAGCACTGATGCCTAGTGCCAGCTACCACATGGTTGGTATTCTATAAATTCAAGTTCAATGCTGTCCTTTTTTCCTAGATCTAATTTTGAATGATTTTATGACTTAAGGGACCTGCCTCATCTCGTTTCAGTGCGAATTTAGATAAATCTGCTTTTGATAGGTAATTACCCATGATTTGGTTTATATAAAATAGATTTTCCAACAGAAGGGGGGCACTCAACTGTAGATAAAGATAATTAAATGATAATTAAAATGGGGTGGCTTAGCAATAACAGTACAAAGGGGGGAAGGTGCAAGATGGCATATTGTAAAGGAAATCATTTCTGCTGGAATACTCAGAACTAAACACAACCAATTCTGTTTCAAGATTACTATTCAAATATTATTGTTCAATTACTCCAATATTTGCTATTTGCCTCACTTAAAGACAATCATTTATCACAAAAGTTTGGGAATAGGATCTAGTCATTGCATCTGTAGAGCCCAGGCATTCAGAAAGAAGATCCATCTTTCTCTTTGATATAAATTTTAAATTCTCCCTTATTAAGGAGAGAATCACCCATGTAACAATCTTATCCATGACATATTCAAGAATGGGATGAAGGATGGAGAGACCAAAGCATGAGTTAGGCATTTTGTACGTGTCTGACACATACAGAACTAAAGAAAGAGAAGGTTGAGAGCATTAGGCTACCATTCCAGAGGCATGCGACAGACCCCCAAATAGCAGCATATCAAACATTCTCCCTTGGGAGAATGAAGGAGAGGTGCGGTCGCTCTACTTCCTAGGGGCCATACGGGGATCTTGGCTCCTTCTGTCCTGTTTCTTTGCCATCCCCAGAAGCAGAAGTGTGAGAGCAGGGGAAGAGTCAAAGAATGGCCTACCCCTTCCTTACCTTTGAGGGTTTGACCAGGAATCACACCCATGGTGCCTAGCTAGGGTTTAGACCTATGGTCACATCTAGCTACCAGTGAGTCTGGGAAATACCATTTTTATTTTGGGTGGCCATGTGTCCAGCTAAACATTACGGGTGCTATTATTTTAAAAGAAGAGAATGGATTTTGAGATATTATTTTGTGTGTGCTGCTATAACAATGCTTGAGATACTATGCTGTGTGTGCTGGTGTGCTGCTCTAACAAAGTACCGGAGACTGAATATTTTTGAAGGAACAAAAATTGATTACTGACAACCCTGGAAGCTGGAAAGTCTCAGGTGCCAGCATGTTCAGTTGTCTGATCGAAACCGCTCTTTGATCCCAAGATGGTGCCTGTTACTGTCTCCTGCGGAGAATGCTGTGTGATGCTTCCTTCATAAGGGCCTTCATCCCATTCTCGAGGGAGGAACCCTCTTGGCTTAATCACCTCCTAAAGACCGCAGGTCTTATTACTATCAATTAAGTTTCAACACTTGAATTTCGGAGAGGACACATTCAGACTATGGTAGATATAGTAAACTGTCTTTGATACTAATCTGTTGCCATTATAGAAAACAGAGCAAATACTTTAAGCAAATTTGGAAAATTTGAATCCAGAGGAGGTTTGTATAGGAAAAAAAAATATATATATGTATATATCCCTCTCATCCTCTTGACATATTAGTAATCTATGAGTGCTTTTGAATTTTAGGACTTTAAGTGGATAGCCAGAGCCAGCTTTTGTCCTGAATTAGACATTTTCCTGAACATGGCCAGCCTCAGAGAATTATACTATCATAGAAGATACACACAGAACAAGGCTCTGCCTCTGACTGTGTGTAGTGTTGCAGACTGTATCAATTCTCCTGCACTGTCAGTTATGTCCTATGAGGAGGATGGGGCCACACCCTCCCTGTAAACTGCATCTGCTGTCATAGACCAATCTAGTCTGATGCACAGAAAAGGAATTGATAGAAAACCATCCTGGAGGTGTGAGAGGTGCTGCAGTCAGTGAGTTTGCTGGGCACAGTGGCTCACGCCTGTAATCCCAGCACTTTGGGACACTGAGGCTGGAGGATTGTTTGAGCTTGGGAGTCTGAAAGCAGCCTGAGTAAGAGTGAGACCCCATGTCTACTGAGATATATATGCATGAAAAAAAAGAGTGAGTGTATTAGTTAGAAAGAAGTTTCTGCTGGGCCTCTAGGTAGCCAGTGAAGACAGGCGGATGTTAGGGAGGAAGGGAACCTAGAGAGAGGAAGAAACTGGGGCATGAGCAAAGGATACGTGTCCCTGGTGAAAGGGAGGTAGTTCTGGGGAACTGTGAATCTCACTTATCAGGGAGATTGAGGCAGGCACACAGCCAAGGAGGCAGAGGAGACTACTAAACTAACTTAAAGGTGACCCAGCAGAAAGTAGGAAGTGGGGGCAATGCCAGGTAATTACAGCCAGAACCACAGAATGAGTATGTCCCAGTGTGGAGGAAATCCAAACAGAAGGCCCTAGCACATCCAGTCTTGACGACCTCCCCATTCTCCAACCCCACTGGGACTTTCGTCCATCGACCTTATGTCCCTTTCCCACTTCCCCAGAGCTCTCTGAGTCCTTCCTTCCCCCCCTTGCTTCATCCCTGAAATCACACACTTACTTCATCCGCCCCTCTCTCCTTCCCTACATTCCTGGCAAAACCTGAGCTCTGATTAAGTCAGCATCGCCACCTTCCACAACGGACCCGTACCTGAGCATTGGGGTGTAGCCTGAGAAAAGCCCACCCCTGCAGGTGAAGCTCAGGAGCCCCGCAGCCTGGGCCACCATCTTGCGCTTTGCCAACATCAAGTCACTGTTGAAATGAGCGTTTTTGACCTTGTCCTCGGCTGTCGCATGTTCATTATCACCGCTCTCCTTCTCACTGGTAGCCGTGGGCCTGGCTCCTTTTTTCACTGAAGAAATAAAAATAATCACCTAGGAATGACCTAAAATCTTCAAACGTACCTCCTTGGTAGCCACGGACGCTATACTCTGCCTTCCAGGTAGTTTCGAGTAGTTTCGACGACGTCCCATCTTTGCTCTGACCTGCAGCCACCGCTTGTGCTCTGGTCTATGCCTTCTTGCCTGCTCAACAGCGGGCCCTGCGATCACCTCCTTTCTCTGTATCATTATTCCTCCTCCCTACCTGGTCATCCCATCGGTGTACAAAACTGCGGTAACATTTCCCAGGTGAGAAAATCCCTCTCTGATCCCACATCCTCTTCCTGCCAAGGGCTCCATTTCTCTGTTCCCTGCAGCAGCCACACTCTGGGCAAGAGATATTTTTTTTTTTTTTTGCAGTTTTTGGCCAGGACCGGGTTTGAACCCGCCACTTCTAAGATATGGGGCTGGAGCCCTACGCCTTGAGCCACAGGCGCCGCCTGGAAAGAGACCTGAAAATGCCACACCACGTGGACTTGTTTCCTGTGACTCTGCACCTGATAATTAGGGCCAAAGATGGGGATAAAGAAGATATTAGGGAATGGTTTACTCATCTCTGTTCCCCCAGCTATCACTTCACTCAATTCTGAACCTATGTTGAGGAAAAAAACTAAGGGATCATACTGGTTGAGTTGTCAGCCTAGTGGGGAGGCTGTGCCTTCCCTCTGCCTTCCCTAAAGTGAGTGAGGGGGTCCTTGAGCTCTACTTGTGACTCCTCTGAGTGAGGGAGAAGGAAGTGGGGAGGTCAGGCAGGGGAGAAGCTGTCATAGGCAGGGGTGTTAAGTTTCTGTGGTTCAAGGAAACCCAGGGGAAGGCCTTGAGCCCATAGCCAGCACTGTTGGGGAGCAAGCGGGGAACCGGAGCAGCAGGGTGGAAGGCGTTTGAGCCGAGGCCAGCTCTCCCACCTCCGACACTGCCAGTGGGCGTGGGGACAAGAACAGACCCCTCCTGGGCCACACTCCAAATCCACCAAGCCAGTTGCCATGTGGAGGTGGTGGAAATGAGATTTAAATCATTGATAAGATTGACATTTTAAATTGGACAAACTTAGTTAACTGAAAGTAACCAGAGTTAGAAAATCTGCTCAGTATTTCATTAAGTAACAGGAAAATGAGATTCAACTGGGAAGTGACTAAAAGCAACAACTGAAGAAAATTAAAATCGCTGCTCCTCATCCCTCGCAGAGTCCAGCTCCTTACGCCTCCCTGAGTCCAGGCTTCTCAGAAACCAGCTCTGTCTCATCCTCCCTCTCTCATCTCTTGTTCTTTTTTTTCTTTCTTTTTTTTTTTTGAGACGGAGCCTCAAGCTATCCCCCTGGGTAGAGTGCCATGGCATCACAGCTCTTAGCAACCTCCAACTCCTGGGCTCAAGCGAGTCTCCTGCCTCTGCCTCCCAAGTAGCTGGGACCACAGGCGCCCG
>CAUYQV010087074.1:0-19415 GCA_963574575.1 Galagoides demidoff | reverse complement strand
CTCCAACTCCTGGGCTCAAGCGAGTCTCCTGCCTCCGCCTCCCAAGTAGCTGGGACCACAGGCGCCCGCCACAACGCCTGGCCATTTTTTGGTTGCAGCCATCATTGTTGTTTGGCAGGCCCGGGCTGGGGATTCGAACCTGTCACCTTAGGTGTACATGGCTGGTGCCTTAGCCGATTGAGCCACAGGCGCCGAGCCAGAGCCCTGAATTTAAGTGCCAGATTATTTTAGCTGAGACAAGAGTCAGGATCCCTGGGCCCATGCCCTTAGGTGGTACCTGGCAGATAGGTTTCTCAGCATCTGCTCAATGCTTTTGGGCTGCAGGTCCTTGGTATCCTGCCCAGGGATCGGGCTCATGTTGGGGGCTCCCCCCTCCCTTTGCTACCTTGTTGGCTTGGCCCTGTCTTCCTGCCCCACTTGGCCAGACTTGGGCTGGACCCCTGAGGCCCTTTGTCTCACTGCCTCCTCCCTCCCACTGCCATGCTTACCGAGGGGGCAGAGATTACCACTTTTTGAGCAAGGTGCTGTGCCAGCCACTTGGTAATCATTTACAGGACAGCCAGTGGAGGTCAGCTGACAGGGCAGAGGAAGGGTCCTTCCAGCTCAAGTCCACCCCCATGGAGTGGGCTCCTGTGGTACTCCATCCTGCCCTTCTCTGTGCCCACAGTGAAGAGCCCCCAGGGGAAGCAGCCCAGGCTGTTGTTGTGAGTGACACCCTGAAGGAAGCTGGCACCCACTATATCATGGCTGCTGATGGGACCCAGCTCCACCACATCGAGGTGAGGTTGGGGGTAGCCACCGCTACCCATCCCCCTGCTCCTATGCTCCTCAGCCCTCATACTGCCTGGTCTCTCCACAGCTGACTGCAGATGGCTCCGTTTCCTTCCCAAGTGCAGATGCTCTGGCCTCTGGAGCCAGGTGGCCCCTGCTGCAGTGTGGGGGGCTGCCCAGAGATGGTCCTGAGCCCCCATCTCCAGCCAAGACCCACCAGGTGGGGAACCCCCAGAGTTCTGCCTCCCCACCTCTTGCAGCCAGCAAAGCCCCGGGCCTGGTCGTGCCACCCTCATCACCATCTGCTGCCACCACAGCATCAAAGAAGTTTTCCTGCAAGATCTGTGCTGAGGCCTTCCCTGGCCGGGCAGAAATGGAAAGTCACAAACGGGCCCATGCTGGGCCCACTGCTTTCAAGTGCCCTGACTGCCCCTTCAGTGCTCGCCAGTGGCCTGAGGTCCGGGTAGGTGTCCCCCACCCCCTTACCTCTGCTGTTGTTTATTGGGCTACTCATTTATATAACAAACCTTTATTGAGTGCCCCCTCAAGCCAAGTCCTCTGCCCCCCTCTAGGGTCAGAGATGATTCAGCAAGGTCCCAGCTCTCAGGGAGTTTGGTCTGGTGGTGAGGCAGACATGACATGACATGACAATGCCTGATAGTGTTCCCAACATGAACCAAGTGTGTGGGGTAGAGAGCACAGACATATGAAGAGCAAGTCATTTGGACATGGGGTGCTGGGGAAGCTGTGACAGAGGTGGGATGGCTGAGCTGGGCCTACAGGAGCAAAGACAGTGGTGTGACAGTGTGAGACAGGGCTGGGAAGTTCACGCCATCTAGAAAACTGCGGGGGCAGATTGGGGGGGGTCAATGTGGAGAAGGCAAAGGAGGCAGGTTCTGGGGCAGGTCCACCATCCATCTGGGGGGCTCTGTCTGTGTGCCTGAGATTTCCAGTCTTCAGGTGTGACCCAGCCCCACAAGGAGACTGTAACCCCATTAGGCAGGACTAAGCCCTAGGATATAGTGCTGGGTGGCACCTTCAGAGATCCCCTCCTCCATCACACACAGGTAAACTGAGTCTGAGCTGCAATAGAATTTTCCCAGTGACCTAATGGTGGATCCTGTGACCTCTCACTCTGAGAACACCACAGCCACCCAGACCTTCATCTGCTTTGTGCTATATACCCAGCTTCTCACTAGTACACAGTTTGGGGTTTCCTGGGCCTGCTTTATGGAGACCTGGGGACTTCTGCCATCTGTCCTGACCCAACTGATGGCCCCACTGCAGGCCCACATGGCACAGCACTCCAGCCTGCGGCCCCACCAGTGCAGCCAGTGCAGCTTTGCCTCCAAGAACAAGAAGGACCTGCGGCGGCATGTGCTGACCCACACCAAAGAGAAGCCTTTCGCATGCCACCTCTGTGGGCAGCGGTGAGCCGGGTACTAGTGGGCAGGGCAGTTGGGCACATGTGCTGGAGCCGCCTCGAGCCTTCTTCCGTCCCCTCAGTTTCAACCGTAATGGGCACCTCAAGTTCCATATCCAGCGGCTGCACAGTCCAGATGGGAGGAAGTCAGGGATCCCTACAGCCCGGCCCCCAACCCGGACCCCAACCCAGACCATCATCCTGAACAGTGATGACGAAACACTGGCCACACTGCACAGTGAGCTTCCCCTGGGCCACAGGGTGGGTACCAGGGTGGATCCAGAGGCACCTCTGGGCCAAGGTAGGAACCCTGGGTGAGCATCCTCCCCCCGCTCTCCCCAGCCACACTCCAGTCCAGTCACGGAGTCCTGGGCCCAGAGCGGCTGCAACAGGCACTGGGCCAAGAACACATCATTGTGGCCCAGGAACAGACAGTGACCAATCACGTAAGAGCCAGAACTGGGGGCCCTGCTTGGGAGGTCATAGCAGGTCATGAGTAGGGGTGGGGACAGATAGAGACCTGAGACGAGAGTTGGTTTGGCCCTGACAGGAGGAAGCCACCTACATCCAAGAGATCATGGCAGATGGTCAGACAGTACAGCACCTGGTGACCTCTGACAATCAGGTGAGCTGTGGCCACCCCTTCAGCCATGACTTTTTGCCCGCCCTCCCTCCCTCCCAAGGCCCCCATTAAGGAGGAATAGTACTTTCAAACCACCTCTCCCAGGATCTGTGCTTTCCACCAACTGTCATTATTGGTGGTGGGTGTCTCTGGTCCCCCACTTTGCTTAGCTGGGCCCCTCAGCACCTGCCTACTCCCCACCCTTCCTCAGGTACAGTACATCATCTCCCCGGATGGTGTCCAGCACCTGCTCCCCCAGGAATATGTTGTGGTCCCAGAGGGCCATCACATCCAGGTAGGCTGGGCCTGGACAAGGGTGGGGTGCGAGGGGAGGACTGCACAGCTTCTTCCCAGGAGAGATCTTGGGTTGATTTCCTCTCCAGGTGCAGGAGGGCCAGATCACACGCATCCAGTATGAACAAGGAGCCCCATTCCTTCAGGAGTCCCAGGTAGGCCCTGGGGGGTCAAGTGGAGCTGGGGCATGGGTGGGCCTCCTCTAGGACCACATCTCATCAGCCTCTTTCCTTCAGATTCAGTACGTGCCTGTGTCTCCAGGCCAGCAGCTTGTCACACAGGCTCAACTGGAGGCTGCAGCACATTCAGCTGTCACAGGTAGGGGTTGGACCCTGAAAGACCATGGGGGGTGGGCCCAGCTGCTGGGCCCCAGGCTTATGGTGCTTTCTTCTCTCCTGGCAGCAGTGGCTGACGCTGCCATGGCCCAAGCCCAGGGCCTGTTTGGCACAGAGGAGGCAGTGCCTGAACACATCCAGCAGCTGCAGCACCAGGGCATCGAGTACGACGTCATCACCCTGACCGACTGAGCCCCAAGGGCTGAATGCAGATCGTGGATATTGGGGCCAGCCCTCCTGGGGTCCTGGGGTGGGGGGACCCACCAGGACTCACTGTCCTCTTCCACTTAGTATCTCCAGATACTGGGTAGCCAGCATCCTGTCACCCCAAGGGAGCCAGACCTGTGCTACTAGGGTTGGGGGCAGCTATGGGCCCCAGCCAGGACACGCTGGGTGCCCCAGCCTGCAGGCAGGCTTTGGGAGAGAAATTTATTTTTGTTTGGATGGACCCACTGGCCCCTTAGTCTCAATAAAGGGACCAGAGTCCATCCCTGATGAGTTTGGTTTGTCTACTTCAGGGATCCTCAAACTTTTTAAACAGGGGGCCAGTTCACTGTCCCTCAGACCGCTGGAGGGCCGGACTGCGGGCCCTGGGACAAGTCAGCTGCTAAGCAGGACAGGCAGCAGCAGCAAAAACACCCAGCGGGCCAGATAAATGTCCTAGGCAGGCTGTAGTTTGAGGACGCCTGGTCTACTTGCTGCTGGAGCCTGAACCAGGCCAAGACCTGGGAAGCAGAAGGGCGAAGGAGCCTGTTAGCAGCCCAAACAGGTGGGCTGTGAGATGGAAGCTGCCTGGTTCCTGGAGCATCCTGCCATGCCTCTGTAAGTACAGCGGCCCAGCAGCAGGGCAGACCCTTGGTGCAGATGGCTAACAATAAGGGGTGACTGAGTGGGGAGAGAGCTACTGTTTATCTTCAGACCCTGCTGTCCCCAGCCCCAGGAGAATAGGTGCTCCATGCCTGCAGGCACTACACCAAGGCCCATGTGATCTTGAGCCTCAACTATGAAACACATCCAGCTGTTCACTCCCTGTTGTGGCTTTGGGCCTGGGCACAGGGTAGAGGTGCCAGTTCCCTGCACCCCCAAGGCCTCTGTGCAGACCCAGTTGTGGGAGTCTGGAACTAGGTGATGGAGGGTCCTGGACCCCCCCAGATCTGCTAATCACAGGCAGAGGCCACAGAGACCCTGCTGGGGGGAGCCTAGGTATTCTGTGAAGCCCCAGGGGTCATGAGGAAAAGCCTGAGTGTAGAGGGGTGTGGTCCCAGGAGTAGCTCCAGGTTCCTTAACCTTCTCTGCCCTCAAGACCCTCACACGTTCTTATAGGGGTTTCTGTATTTCCTTTTACAAATGAAACAAGGTGGTAACAGGGTAGGGAGTGGGGCCGGGAAGGCATGGGGCCTATTTACAGGGGATATGGAGTAAGTCTGAGGTGGGGAGATGGGGGATAAGGGCAGGGAGGGGGAGCCCTGGCAGAGCCATTATTTTCCTATGTCTGTGGCAGCCAGGGTCCTGCTGCTACCCACGGGGAGGGCCCTGGGGCCTGCTCAGCCCCCATAGGCCTGAGTCCCAACAGTCTGTACCAGCACCCCTGGGGCTCCTCCTCCCCGCAGGATGTGTTAAGTGGGGTGAGGCTCGCGGCTAGGGCCCTGCTCACGGCCAGAGTCCCGGTCTTTGGCCTCTGAGGACGATGATGAGGAAGAACCAGAGCCATGGCTGCGGCCTGACTGCCGGTAGGCGGTGGTCAGTTCCTGCAGCCGCTCTGGCGTGGGCCCCCACTTGGCAAAGCCAGGGTCATTCTGTAGGAAGAGCACCGCTGTGTTGTGGACCGCCTTGTAGTGCATTTCCTCCCTGCGAGCAAAGGCAGCTGCTCAGGGTGGGGCTTGGCCTAGCCAGCCCAACCCCACCTGGCCAGCAGGGCTGTCCTTCCCCTGCCCTCCCCAGCACCCACTTCTTGCAGATGTGCTGGGAGCCACTGCGGTACTCGTGCTCGAAGGCAGTCAGGATCAGCTGGTGGCGTTTGAAGCGGCTCTGCTCCATGCGGGTGAGCGCTGGTGTGGGGGGCTCCCGCCACTCGGGGATGAACACAATGAAAGACAGAGGCTCTGGTGAGCTCTCCAGCAGTTTCTATGGATGGGAGCACAGGTTGACATCAGGGGCTGCCCCAGGTGACTGGCCACCCTTCCTGCTCCCACCCCAGCATCAGCATACCCACCTCAAAGTGAGAGACCATAGCATCCATGAGCTCCTCACAGAATGGAGGGTTGGCCTCAAAGGAACCACTCAGTGGGGCAAAGTCTAGGCAGGGCCTAGGGACAAGATTGAGCATTTAAAGTTCCATTAGGACTCAAGCACTTAACTAGAAATAGGTGCCATTCCTACCTCAGGCAGTCATGCTGGAGATGGTCCTGATCAGGCCAGAGTTTACCCTTAATTCGCCCTAGGACAGGTCCCCATTAAATGAATGAGGATAGAAGGCTCAGGCTTGAATACCCAAGTCCACCAAGCTGAGGAGCTGGAGTTTAGATCCAGTTCTGAGCCTACTGCCACCACAGAGTATGTCACACCCAGGAATTTCCTAAGTGCTTAGCTTTGACCTCTTGATGGCCTGGCCATTTCTTCCTCCTAAATAACAGCACCATCTTTCATCTGTGCTCCCCCTCTGCCTTCCCATTACTTGTTGGTAGGTCTCTGAGTTCTGTGTCACCACTTCTCTTTCCTCTTAGGGTCTAGAATCAAGTGTTTCTATTCCAATCCTGAACTAATTCACCAAGAAACCCACAGGTCAGGTTAAGCTAAGGCTCCCATAGATTAAGTGACACATCCACACAGCTGGTGAGTGGTAGAGGCAGGAACTATCCTTGAGACTGCCTGACTTCAAAGCCCTAAAGTATTAGGAAGCAGCTGGCCGAGGTGGGACCTCACTCTGGAGGACAGCTTCCGGGACCTGGGCAATGGGGGTCCAGCAGCCCCTGGCTCTCACCCTCGGGAGCCAAAGTAGCCATCTGTGTCAGGGAAGGCAGAACAGTACTGGCGGAAGTAGCAGTTGAGGGGTGAGGCGAAGCACTCGAAGCTGACACCAAAGAGTCGGTGGAGGGCCTCAAAGACGTGCACAGGCAGTGATCCTTGCAGGCCAGTTCCCTCATAGAGGCCCACACCAAACATCATCTGCAGAGGGACCATAGTCAGTAAGTGGGGCTTGGCCTCCCAGGTCCCTTTAGAGGAGCCCTTCCCTGGTTGCCCCTAGTCCTATACCTGGTACCGTCGAAGAAGACACCAGACCCGGGGCAGGAACCTCTCAAAGGCAGGGTCATCAATACAGCTATAGCGGTAAAGGAGCCACTAGGGACAGAAAGTGGTAGGGTTCAGAAGGGGTCCTTCATGCCCTTATTACTGGCCTCTTGCTGGGATTCTGAGTCAAAAAAGACTCTAGGCCATAACTCATGCCATTAGCCGGGGCTCTCCTCACCCCTGTTCTTACCAGCTTGCTGAAGTAGTTGCGGCTGACCTTGACCATCTCTCCCTTATACCGGATGCAGACCACGTTGTTTTCCATGTGCATCTCCACACTAGGCATGGGTGGTGCGGACACAGCCAGCCGCACAGGGTAGCAGTACACCAGGCGGGGCTCCACCTCAGGGGCCTCTACCTCCTCTGGGGGCAGAGAGAGAGTGAGAGGCTGTCCTGTCCCCACTTGCTTGGTCTCCCCTTGGGCAGTCTCAATGCCTATTGCTGCATGGTTTATAACAAAGGGAGTTCCACAGTTCAGTAAATTATGGCTCATTTTTAGTAAGAGAACAAAAAACCATTCAAAAAAAAAAAAATAACCAGGCAGTTGGCAGAAGCAGAAACTAGTGATCTGTGTCACCATGATCGGTACTGAAACAGACCCCTATCTGTGGCAGTTGGGGCCTGGCAGGGAGGTAGGCTTGGATCTATGGGGCTTGCTACTAACATCACTACAATAGTCACAATATCTCATTTGGGGATCTTTTTATTTTTTGAGTCAGAGTTTCACCTTGTCACCCTCAATAGAGTGCTGTAGCATCATAGCTCACAGCAACCTCCAACTCTTAGGCTCAAGTAATTCTCTTGCCTCAGCCTGCCAAGTAGTTGGGACTATAGACGCCCCCACAACACCCAACTATTTTAGAGATGGGGTCTTGCACTTACTCAGACTAGTCTTGAACCTGGGAGCTCAGGCAATCCATCTGCGTTGGCCTCTCAGGGTACTAGGATTATAGGCATTGAATACCATACCCAGCCTCATTTGGAGATCTTTTGGGGCCAACTGGTTTACCTGAGTTACCTATGAGCACTCTTAATAATCCTGTGGCCAAGTAGGATACCTCAGTCTGGGGAAACTGAGGCTTACAGAGAATGGATGTAAACCTAAGTCCACCTCACTACCTACCCCGGGGCCCATCTTTCTCTACCAACTTACGGCTTCCCTTTCTTATCACTTCTCCATTTGCTGGAGAAGTGCTAAACCCCCCAAGCCAAAAGACAGCATAGGTTCTGCTCCAAATGGGCCTGGGCCTTAGGCTCAGCCTCACTTATTCCTTCCATCAGGGCATCGGGGTTACAGAGTTGACAGCAGCACAGCTGGTTCCCCACCACCTTAGCTACCTGGGATGTTGTTTTCCTTGAGGATGGTAAGGTGCTTCTCTCGGATCCGTTTGACATACTCCAGCGAGATGTGGTAGATCTTGCTGCAGATGCCTTCCACAGAGTCCTTGGCTGCGGCCGAGACATGGGGACCACACTGTCTCCGCAGGTGCTCTAGGCGATCCTGGAGGATACACTTCTGATCAGGGCACCAGTGGAGGCCAGAGGGCCTCAGCTGGGCTAGCAGGTAACTGTAGGGATGTTAGATTGCAGCAGTCCTTATTTAAAAACCACTTCTGCTATTTATTAGTTGTGTCACATGGGACAAATCTCTGAATTTTATTCCTCAAATGTCAAGGAACACAAAATACCTAACAAGGCAGTGTGAACATTAAATGTGATAATTCACCTTAGAATTTAACAAGCCCCTACCATAAAGTAAGTGTCCAATAAATGCCAGAGGCTTTTGTTGGGGTGACACTATACTACTACCCATAATTACCAGAGAAACAAAAACCACAAACCAGCTTGGTCCCAGCTTATAGCATTTGTGGTCTGTCAGGGAAAGAGATGATACAAAATGGGGTGCTTGGTTGTTGGAGATCTGAAATTTGAGCTTCTAGCTACTTGCAATGATGACTGTAGACATTTGTAATTTTGCTGAATCACACGTGTAAAGTAAAACTGAAGAGTGAAAATGAGTCACTCTGGCTAGTGAGCACACCTACCTTTGTCACTCTCTACGTGTCAAGTACACAGTTACTACCGTGAAGTGCGAAACCTTGTCTCTTGTGAAAAATGGTCCTGAAAAGAAAGCCCATTGCTAGTGCTGATGGAGAGGTTTAAGAAGTGATAGGTTTGGGCCAGAAAACAATTGTTTTGGACACATTAAGAATAGGGAACTGAATCTGATAGTACCTCTTAACTCCAATATGAACACATATACAGAAAAACTTTGTCAATTTCTTTCTAAGAATAGATTCAAGGGAGATGTTGAACTTAAGTTGAAAGGCAGCTCCTTGTGGTGTGTGGCCAAGTATGGGATTCTGTTGAGAATGTTAATGGGAATGTCTTTTGGAGAAAGCCAGGAGCCTTGAGAAACCTCTCCATAGTTGAGAGTTTGGGGACAGATGAACCCCTTCAAAGGGCTGCTGTTCTGCACAAGAACAGGCAGCTGGGGGAGACCCTGCACAGTGGACAGGCAGAGTAGGCTTCCTGGAGGAGTAGCAGAGAGCCCTAAAACTATCCTTGGCCTGGGGCCCACTCACCATGTAGTCCTCCTTGGAGGCCGAGTGGTCTTTCCGAAGCCAGCTGAAGGTATCTTCCACGTTCCATTTGACCACCTTCCTGCTGTCGGGGGATGCACTCCTGCCAGGCAAGAGCAGAAGGGTGGCTCAGCACAAGGGCCTGCTGTTAAGGTGTTTGTGCCACCCTCCTTGCTCCTCCTATCCCACTTCTACTGGCTTCTCAGGCACCAACGCCCAGACTTAGAAGGCAGCCCTTGTTTTGCCTGTGGGAGGATGGCCCCCACTTCTGCAATGGCAGTGGCCCGTGTGAAAGGGGCTGGATGGCCTACCACTGCTCCCTCTGATTACAGACTCATTTTTGGGCAGGAGATAGAGCCAAACCTGGACTCGATGAGCCGCCTGGCAGCCTCTGCATATTTAAAAAGCAGGCGCTTGGCTTCCTCCCGGAACTTGATTCGGGATAACCTGGGTTAGAGAGCAGGCAGGGTTAGAGCCCTTCTATACATAACACAGAAACCAAATGGCCCAGGGTCATCCCAGCTGTAGGGCTCTACCTGATAGGAATGTCATTCATGATTTCACGGAACATGGAAGGTGACACAACTGGTTCACAGTTGCTTGGCAACAGAGGGTCAGAGCCTTTGTCCACCACCTTGCGTTCCAGCATCCAGCGGTTGAAAGATTCCCGAGGAGGCTCAATGCCTGCAGGATAGGAGAGATGCTGAAAGCCTGAATTTAGTCAACAGGGTCCACTCAGGGCCTGGCACACAGGAGGCATCTTTCTTGGTTAGTAAGCCAGACATAGTCCTCCTTATTTCAGAATCACTTGTTTTGTTATGAGAGTCTCACTATGTTGCCCTCGATAGAGTGCCGTGGTGCCACAGCTCACAGCAACCTCAAACTCTCAGGCTTAAGTGATTCTCTTGCTTCAGCCTCCCAAGTAACTGGGTCTACAGGTGCCTGCCACAATGCCTGACTATTTTTTGTTGCAGTTTGGACAGGGCTGGGTTTGAACCCACCACCCTTGGTATATGGGGCCGGTGCCCTACCCACTGAGCCACAGGTGCCACCCCATTTTTATGTTCTTCTACAGATAAAATTTGAGCATACCTAATCTGAAAATACAAAATTCAAGCTGTTGCCAAATTAAATACTTTTATTTTTGAGACAGAGTCTCTGTCCTTGGCTGGAGTGCAGTGGTGTCATCGTAGCTCAATGCAACCTTAACTCCTAGGCTGAAGTCATCCTCTGGCCTTAGCCTTCTAAGTAGCTGAGACTACAGGTGCCCACCATGACACCCACCTTATTTTTCTACTTTTTGTAGAGAAGAGGTCTTGCATTGTCCAACTAGTTTGAGCTCTGGGCTTCAAGCAATCCTCTCACCATATCCCTCCAAAGTGCTTGGATGACAGGTGTAAGTGGAAAATTCTACACGTGACCTCACGTAATGGGCTGCAGTTAAAATGCAGTCCAAACTCAATATTTGGGGGCTGGGCACAGTAACTCATGTCTGTAATCCCAGCACTCTGGGAGGCCGAGGCAGGTGAATCACCTGAGATCACAAGTTCAAGACCAGCCTGAGCCAAAAGTGAGACCCTGTCTCTAAAAATAGCCAGGCATTGTGGCAGGTGCCTGTAGTTCAAGCTACTTGGGAGGCTGAGGCAAAAGAATTACGTTGAGCCCAAAAGTCTGAAGTTGCTGGGAGCTATGATGCCATGGCACTCTATCAAGGGGTGATAAAAGTGAGACTTTGTCTCAAAAAAAAAGAAAAGAAAACTATTTGCTGTGAATTTATTTTCAAGTTACATGTAGGGTATATATGAAACAAATGATTTCACGTTTAGATTTGGATGTCATGCTCAAGATATTTCACTATAGGGCGGCGCCTGTGGCTCAGTGAGTAGGGCGCCAGCTCCATGTACTGAGGGTGGTAGGTTCAAACCTGGCACCGGCCAAACTGCAACAAAAAATAGCCGGGCATTGTGGCAGGTACCTGGTCCCAGCTACTCTGGAGGCTGAGCAAGAGAATCACCTAAGCCCAAGAGCTGGAGGTTGCTGTGAGCTCTGACGCCACAGCACTCTACCAAGGGTGACAAAGTGAGAGACTCTGTCTCTAAAAAAAAAAAAGATATTTCACAATGTACGTGCAAATATTCCAAAATTCAAAATAGACTCAAAATCTGAAACAATTCTGGTTCCAAACAATTTCAGATCAGAGATGTTCAACCTGTACAGAAAAGGCATGGGAACAGTGCCTGGCAAATACTAAGCACTCTGGAAGTGTTCATCATGGTTTCGTTACTGATTCCAACCATCCTCTAGGGAATCACTGTTATAAGCACAGAGAAGTTAAGCAAGAAACCAAGATCACAGAGCCAGCAGTTAGTACAGCCAGGATTTCCAACAGGCCTGCACCCTACACAGCACATGCTCTGAGCCACTGGGCTCTACTGTGCCAACCCCAGCCTGCCTGGCCAAGCTGGTTCTTACTAGAGGTGAATGGGAACAAAGGCAGCTGTGGCCCGAAGCAGTTACCTTCTCGCTGCTGACACAGCTCCCGATAGTGCTGCCGAAGCTTCAGGATGAGCTGGGAGCGCAGCAGCTCTACTTCTGGATGTGGGGGAAGCACCTCTGAGGGTCCTCGATGTTTGATGACAGCATTGGTCTGGATGTCCAAGTCCCAGTAGACTCTTGGGACACAGACAAGAGTGATGACAATACCCTGCCTACCATCACCACACCCCACAATTCTGAGCAGGCTGGCTGTCAGCAATGGGTGCCCCAAAGCCAATCAGCATTGACTCACTCAGTGGGTCGGAGGAGAGCTGCCTGCTGTTTATCTTCAGGGGATGTACCCCAAATCTTCAATGTTGGGGTTCCTGGGATGCTGGGGGAGCTGGGCACTGACTGGCCTGTGGGTGTCACAGGAATTTCAATCTAAAGCAAAAGAGTTACAAAGACATCAGGGTAGGAGATTTACCAAACAGGCTTGCTCTATCCAGTACTATGCACACCTAGTGAGCCTATCCCGGATCCCCCTCCTGGACAGCATGCTGATTCCCAGCCCCTGTAGCTGGCTGAGATGGCCACTCACCAGCCAATTTCTGGCTTCTTCCTGGCAGACACTCACCTTGGGCTTCTTCACACCATTGCCGCTTGGCTGCTCGTCCGAGAGCTGCCGCTTTCTGGGCTTGTTCTCAGGTAGGGG
Source organism: Galagoides demidoff (assembly GCA_963574575.1). Classification (NCBI taxonomy): domain Eukaryota; kingdom Metazoa; phylum Chordata; class Mammalia; order Primates; family Galagidae; genus Galagoides; species Galagoides demidoff. Next base: position 6,910 of record CAUYQV010087074.1, on the reverse strand, counting down.
GGTTTCCACCAAGCTTGAGTCTTGGGGCAATGGGGTCGCATTCAGTCCCAAAGGGTCCGACTGGTGGAGGGAGACCAGCAGAGTTGCAACCAGGCCCAGCAGTGTAGGAGACCCAGCACTTTGCAGTCCTCATGCCCTCCTGCCCCTGCTCTTCAGAGAAGAGCAGAGGGGCTGGGACACAGGCAGAGAACACCAGGCCCACTCCTGCCTGCTGCTTGCAACTGTGTGACCTGAGTGAGTTATTTCCCTTCCCGCTCCCTCCACTTGAGAGTGACGACACTTAGCCCAACTATGCCATTGAGAAGATTATTAAACAAGTCAGTGAATGTGACTTTAACATGTCATCTGCCATGAGATCAGTGCTCAAGACATGTTAATGTACTTAAAAATAGAATAAAAGTCAGAAATAAAGGAAATATTCAAGCAATGCTTCTTTTTAATAAAGCAAGAGCGTGTGGATAGAACTCCTTTGGCGACACTGACAGTATGTGTGCTGAGCAGTTATATCAAGGTGCAAGTGCTCTGCCCAATTGCTAGCTATGAGGTGGGCCCCAATCAGTGCCCCTCTCTGAACCTCAATGGTTTCACTTGCGAAATGAAGCTGCCAACTGGCTTGACTGTGCCCAATAAAAAAGGTTGCCCCAACTGAGACCAAAAAGCCTACAGTCCCACCAAATAGCCCATGCCTATACTTCCTGTCACACTGACATTTCAGTTCTTAGAACTCTCTTCTCTGCCACTCCCCCTTGCTAACCTCCTCACCCTAAACACTAATTCTCACAGCTCTTCCTGTCCCCTCCCCTTCCCCAGACCAGGGGAAGATGCACTCTTAACACTATTCTCTATACACACAAGTACCATAACTGTAATCCTACCATCCCCCTCTAGTAGACTGTGGTCCACTGGTGCTCTGCAAGGGGAGGGAGCTTGTCTATCTTGTTCGACCTGCACTGCTACACAGTGCCTAATCTGCAGAAGCTCAATATCCTGGGCAATTCTAACCATCTGTTTGTTAGTATCCTCTATTTGAATGTAGGTTATATAAGGGCAGGGATGGTGTCTGTCTCTCTTGTCATTGTATCTGCAGGCAGGCCCCAGCACACAGCTAGGCTATAATAGCTGCTCAGGGTACATTTGGGGAAGGCCACATTGCCAGGGCTGCTCTGAGAACCCCATTCTAGGCTGGAGACTCACAATCACATCATGTTGACCCAACACAGGCATCTCCCACAGGGACTGGTTGGTGAATCGATTGAAATAGTAGGGGCGGTTCTCCCTCCGGCTCCAGCACTTCTCCCAGCCTGCATGCACCAGCTCCTCTGCAAATAGGCATGGGACCCAGTCAGGGTTGCTCCTATAACACCCTTCCTACCCCCTCACCCACCACCACTACTCCCCGCTAGTACCTGGGAGGTCCTGCACCAGGCGGATTGGCTTTGGAGAACAGGGCTGGCTCTGATTGGAAGTGCCTGGGGAGTGACTCAGCAGGGATGCTTCCTCCCGGGGGCTGCCGTGATTCTCATTGGCCATCTCAGCACCCACACGGGACCTGCCATACAGAGGATGGAAGAGTGTCAGCTCCACCCCTCCACCCACCAATTATAATCCACAGAGGGCCCCAGTGACCACCGGCAGATCTGGAGAAATCCAATCCCATCCTGACCTGGAGGGCCAGCATGGTGCCATAGGAGTCTTGGGATCTAAACTACAGTTCCTTCAATTGTAAAATGTGTACACTCCTGCGGCTCCTTCTGTCTGAAATACCTGTCCCCAAACTCACTCCCTGGCTTGCTGCCTGGTTCACATCTTCCCGGAAGCCTTCCTTAACTCTCCCCTCTTCAGGCTAGGGGGTCAGGGTCCCTCCTTAGGTCCATGAACACCATCACTGTAGTATTCAGATGGCTTGGTCTATCAACTGGGTTTGTTTCCCCCATTAAACTGTCAGAACTTCTAGGAATAGGAGTTGGGTCCAATCCAGCTTTCTTCAGAGCTCAGCTATTAATTCTGCAAATATTTACAAAGTACCAAAGGTGGCAAACAATCAGAACAAAGCTTGTCCTTGAGAAGCTATTCCCACAAGAAGGAATAGTAACAACTCCTCTTGGGAGGAGGTAGGATTTTACTGCTTCCATCCAGTAAAATCTAAACAGAAAAAAGCACATCTAGGGAAGGGACATGGAACTGAATAGGTCACTTCATTTTACATTATAGAGCAAGGAGTAATCTGTCACCAAAAGAAGCAATCTGCAACCAAGGACTATCTAACTCAGTCCTTCACAACCCCCAGGTGAAAATTTACTTGCAGCAAGAAGGCCAGTTTCTTCAGATTTGTATTCTTACTTCGCCCACCCAAAGCACATTGAGCACAAGCCCCAGTGGCCAAAGTGGTTCCTGAACTGGGGCTGCAAGACTCCTAGGGGGCCAACTGCAATCGGACTGGTGAAGTTGGATTTGTTTTTGGTATGTCACAACACCCAAAAGATATCAAACCTTTACCCCCAATAAGACCACAAAGGCAAGTTTAAACATCAATTATGTTTGCATGCTGAAATTTTATCAACTCATTGTGGTCACACTGTTTTTCTCATGCTGATCAGAAGCTCTGAATGGTTGTTGACAAAATCATAGGAATCACTGGGACATTGATTTTATTGTACACTCAGTCACAGACATCTTCATTAATTTGGAAAGGGAAAAATGAATGGTTGCTCCATCTGTACAGTCTGGCAGATAAAAACGCAGGGGGCACCAGGACTATATACAAAAAAGGGCCTTGATAACAAAAAGATTTAGAAACACTAACCAAGGGAAGAAAAAGCTGGAGCTGCCTTGGTTCTCCTTGGTTCTCCGGGAAGGAGGAATTCCTGGTGCCTTGGGGGCTGAGCCCATAGGTTTCAAGGCTGAATGAGGTCCCCTTTCTCTCACCCTCTGGGGTCTGCAACAATAGCATGAGAGGGTTTTCTTCTCCAGCCAGATGGACCCCCAAGTCACTGGGTTCCACAGAGGCAGAGGGAAGGCCTATAAGAAGGCTCAGCACAGCTGGGTGGGCTGGTCAGCAGTGGAGTGGCCCTGGGCCCAGGGGATTCCTTGCATCAGCAGCTGAAGACCAAACAGAAGAAAAGAGAGTTACAGACCTGTGGAATGCTGTAGGGCATGGACAACAGCAAGAAGGGCAAGGACATAGAGCAAATTGGGAGTTCCCAGGCCAGGGTAAGGGGGGAGGGGCGCATATGGGTTTAGGGGGGAGTCCTGGAGATTCAGGGGATGAAACTGTTACTTCTCAAACTTTCTAATTAACAGGCTCACTTTCCTGGGCTCCTTATCTACATGGTTGCATAGGGGCCCAAGTTCAGGAAATCCCCCAGTTTAATTTAATGCTGTTGGTACTATCTTAACATTCTAATTAAATTTTTCATTTCAACAAAAAGGCCCATGTTTTCATTTTGCACACTGGATCCTGCCAACTAAAGTACTCTTAGACCAGAGAATAGTAATCAAACATACATCTTATGGATCTGAAGGCACAATCCAAGCCACCCACAGCAAGTAAAAGACACACTTCTTTGAATAACTGTCTTGCAAAAAAAACCATGCAAACACATTATATAACATATCTTGTTCGTCTTTATTGAAAAATTATTTTCCCAAGAAATATCCTGTGATATCGATGCACGAGGTGGATGAACTCTGCAGAAGAGGCACAAGAATAGTTCAGTGGGAGGCCAAACAGGGACACTGCAGTATTTCCAAAACCAGCTTGTGCATCAGAATTATCTGGGGATTTGTTTAAAAAAAAAAAAAATTCAGACACCTGTACCTCACACTACATCTTAGGAGCCAGAAATGGGTTGGGGGAGGAGGAAAAGACGGCCTGGTACACAGAATTCGTATCTCCTAAACACAACGCCAAGAGTGGGAGATAGGAAGACTATAATTTTTTCACCTCACACTATTGGAAAAATTTATCAGTTTTTTACGATTAAACAAAATTTAATTCTCTATATAATCTGGGTGCAGCAGCTCTGTGGCTAAAATACCACGCAGGGGTTGGACAGACCCGGATTACAGGTACTCGACTTCTATGTTTAGTTTAGCTAGCTCGCTGTACGCGCTCATTAAGACGCAGCTGCTCCTCTTAAGGTAACGTATTTGTTCTGCGCCATCCCGACCCCCACTCGTGCCGCAGTCAGAAAATAACTCAGCTTAATGATAAACAATTGCATCTGCGCAACCAACAGGATGAACCCACCAGAAGATAAAGAACCAAGGCGCAGGATTGGGGGAAGAAGGGGCGGGAGCATCCAGTAATGTACCAATCAGAATTATCCTGCCCAGTAGGGAGGTGGCACAGGGGTTGCAAGGTGCGCAGGCGCGGGGCACGCCAAGAAGGTGGCGAGCCCAGCGCGCGTGCACCTTCCCCTCCCCCAACCCCAGCGGGGGCGGTCTGTTTGGCGCGCGCGCGCCGGCCCATCTCCCGGGCTCCGCCCCCCGCCCCGCCGCGCGCTCCCGCCTCCGGGCTGAGGCGACTCAGAGTCGGAGCCCGACACAAAGGCGGTGGCGGCGGCAGCAGCGGAGGGGCCCTAGAGGCCGCTCCGCCCGCGCTCTCCGGGCCCACCTTGGTCACCTCGGCCACCGGTCCGACAGCCCACCCGCGGGTCTAAGATGGCGGCGGCGACTGAGACGGGGCAAGCGGCAGCCCCGAGCGGAAAACGCCGGAGGGGCCACCACTGTCTGGCTTCGGATCCCCAGGTCCTGGCGCGGCTCGCGGCGGGACCGTGGCTTCCCGGGACTCTTACCTGCCTGGAGCGGAGTCGAGGGGACGCGGCTACACGTTCTGCTCGACCGCCCGTTTTGCCGCCTCCGCCTCGCCCTCCCCAGTGCCGCTGCCGCCATCTTGTGTCCCGGGCAGGGACTCCGGGCTGCGCATGCGCTGGTACCGCCTCTGAGGGGCCTCGCCACAGTCGTGCCGCCATCTTGAGTGTGGCAGGGTCGGCGAGCTCCTCAGACCCTGCTTGTTTTCGGCCCCCTCCCCTTCCTCTAATCCTTCCCTGCTGTTCTGCAGTTCTGTAGAGAGGGGAGACAGCTTCGTTGGTCTTAGGAGGTGGACTGACGGAAAAAATACACTCCCAAGCACGACCCCGCCTCAGTTTCCCCAGCCAGCACACACACCGGAGATGGAGTAGCTGGGTGGGCGTTGCGCCGGCAGGGTTGGACTGAGTGTGCGCACTAGGGGTTGCGAGGGAGGTTTGAAACCTGTTGGGGGCTTGGGCTCAGCTGCCCACCCGGGGGGCGGAGTCCTGGTGACGTAGCTCTGGACATAGCCGGGAGCTGAGCTGGGTCCTAGCCCCCCGCGCGCCTTTGCCTCTTGCAGCCAGTCTATCACCCTCTGTGGGTGGGTGTTAGAATGTTTTCCGACCTTGCCTGGTGTCCAGGGTACCTTGCAAATCAAACCTTTATTCATAATGAGTCTACCCAAACTGTAAATGTTGAGTAGAAGAAAAAAGCCGTGGGAGGCTTTATCACAATAAAGATGGCCTTTGGCGAAGTGGGAAAATTCTAGAGAAAATGCATCGAAGGAGCTTCTCATCGCTGATTTATCTGTAGCCGTTGGTTTAAAGCCTCACTGGGACCTCAAACTGGCTACAAAGGTTAATCTAGCAGGAGACTGGCATTTGTCCGGTGCTGCTTGCCTGCTAGGCCCCCTGCAGGATTCTTTGGTAGGGACGGCCACTTCTGTCCTCCCGAGTTAGCAGTCCTCCGGCTAGCTTGAGAAGGGGACAAGCTTGCCACCTGCTGTTGGTCCAGCGCTTGTGTGCAGCCAGAGGTTGCAGATTCCCCGGCTGGGTGGCCTCTGATGTCCACGGTCTAGCAGCATGCGGCTTGGGAGGGAATTGGGGTGGCAGGAAAACCTGAGGCAGTGCTATGAATAGTAATGAAAAGTTAAAGTTCTCTGGTTTCAAATCCCTGCACCTCCACCCTAGATGTGTGGCCTTGAGTCTGCCTAACTTCGTAGATTTAGTGAGGGCCAGGCGCGGTGGCTTAGGCCAGTAACTCCAGCACTCTGGGAGGCCCAGGCAGGTGGATTGCCTTAGCTCGCATTTTCGAGACCAGCCTGACCCAGAGCGAGACCACCGTCTCTAAAAAAAGTAGCCGGGCACTGTGGCAGACGCCTGTAGACCAGCTACTTGGGAGGCTGAGGCAAGAGAATGGCTTAAGCCCAAGAGTTGGAGGTTGCTGTGAGCTGTGACGCACATCACTCCACCGAGGGCTACACAGTAAAACTCTGTCTCAAAAAAAAAAAAAAATTGGGGGGTGGGGTGGGGCGAGAATTGGCTAGAGCATATGAAGTACTCCATCACATCGTACCTGGCCCTTCGTGAGTGCTTCACAGATGTCAGCTCTTAGCACTCCTCAGTGTTAGAGAGCTAGCTCCAAATAGATCTCAGGCCTGTAGAGATAAGCCAGCTCTGCTAGGCACACTAGGTGACGGTTCTTTCCCTCACAGAGCTTTCAGTTTAGATGGGAAGCCTGATAGGAAACAGTGCCTGCAGCCTATCTCAATCCTGGCTGTGCGGACCACCTGTCCTTCACTTGGGACAGCCTTGGTTTATGACTGCTGTCCAGGCATAGTTATCAATGTTGCCTCCTCTCTCCAAAGTGCCCTGGTTTGCTGATTTACCAGACTGGGAGTACCAGCTCTTTCTTAGTGGACTGGCTAGTGAAGCATCTCAGCTTAGAGTAAAGCTTTTCTTTCCTTTCTTTTCTTTTTTTTTTGTTTTCTTTCATTTTTTTTAAAGAATTGAACTATTAAATGCTTAGAGACTTACCATAAAAGTTACCATAAATGAAGCTTAAAACCAAAGCAGAGATTGAAATCAAAGATAAAGTTAAATCACACTACTGAATCAGG
>CAUYQV010087073.1:0-15925 GCA_963574575.1 Galagoides demidoff | reverse complement strand
AGTCTCCTGCCTCCGCCTCCAAGTAGCTGGGACTACAGGCGCCCGCCACAATGCCCGGCCATTTTTTGGTTGCAGCCATCATTGTTGTTTGGCGGGCCCGGGCTGGGGATTCAAACCGGCCACCTTAGGTGTACGTGGCTGGCGCCTTAGCCAATTGAGCCACAGGCGCCGAGCCGAGACCAAAGGTGTTAACGGAGCCTCAAGCTATCCCCCTGGGTAGAGTGCTATGGCATCACAGCTCATACCAACCTCCAACTCCTGGGCTCAAGCCAGTCTCCTGCCTCCGCCTCCCAAGTAGCTGGGACCACAGGCGCCCGCCACAACGCCCAGACATTTTTTGGTTGCATCCATCATTGTTGTTTGGCGGGCCGGGCCAGGGATTCGAATCCGCCACCTTAGGTGTATGTGGCTGGCACCTTAGCTGATTGAGCCACAGGCTCTGAGCCATTAAATGTTGTTAAATCCCTCCCCAATCCCTTATCGCCAAGGTATTTCTCACAGGTGCCTCCTACAGACATTAGTGTTTTTAAAGTTGTTTGAATTTTTGGCATATTTTGGAGGTGAGGAACAGATCCTCATTGCCATCCACCCCAGGCGTATCCTTTATGATCTCTTGTTTTGTCCTTGCAATAGCCTCTTGGAGTTTCAGGTCAGTCGTGGTTCACATGTCTTCTAACACCCCGTTAGATAAGATTTGAGACTCAGAAACATTTAATACAGTGATCTTTTGCTTGAAGAAAAATTTTAACATGCCATTTCAGCACCTGGGGAGTATAAAACACGGCAGGGTTTTTCTCTTATCTGTCAGATACGCCCCTAGAGCTTTTGACGTGTTCTTTATGTTAAGCATGTTTGTCCCCTCTAATCTGTCAGAAATGAAATTATCTGACTCCTACGAAAAGTTCCATATTTTATCTGGTTGCTAAGAACAGAGGCATGTTTGGATACTTGATGCAGATACAATTCAAGTTAACCGCCACGTGGCATTCCTGTTCCCTGCTTAATTGTTTTGCATCTTTAGTCTTTAGTGGAAGCCCTGCCTGGTGTAAAATTTTTCTCCGTAGCAGCCCCCTGTGCAGCCCGGGGGCCAGGCACAGGCTTCTGCTGCACTGTTGTTTGTCTGTCTCCACTAGGCTGTCAGCATGCTAGGGTGGAGGCCAAGTCTCAGTGTGTGTCTGAAAGCGTGATTGAGAAAAGGAAGGCGGTCGGAGGAGAGAGGTGAACAGTCCACACATAGAGGATGGCAAGAAGTCCCCAGCTCTGCAGAGTCAAGTGATTAGTTCCATGACTGGCCTGATTCAGGGCCTTTTGAATATTTCTCATTTGAGAAACAGAAAGACCTTTGTTGGGGCAAAAAAAAAAAAAAAAAAAAAAGGTTAAGGATAGAGATGTGGCCAGCTGGACATCCATCAATCATGAGCAGACGGATTTGACTCAGAGGGATTTGGTAATATTGTGGGTTAGTGAAGATACATGGATTTTCATTCTTGGTTAAATATTTCAAAAGCTGAGGCTCCTTTGGCATTCTCTCTCCGTAGACGATTTTTAGAGGACACCTATCCAAGCCTCCAAGGTAGTGTCGCTGTTCAAACTTCACTCTGAATAGTCTCGCAAACATCTTTCTGTGTGGCATGCATGCGTTGTGAAGCAGGTATGATTTTCATGGCTGAGCTTATTTGAGTTCAGTGGGCTAAATTGTATTCTTCTCCCTTTTTTCTTTCATTCGTTCCGTTTCTGAACAAATGACTTGAAAACATTGAAACAAATGTTTGTTGAACACATTAAGAGAGAGCCAGACACAGGTAATGAGGGGATAACGGTGAGCAGGGTACACACAGATCCCTGCCCTCTGATGGCTGCAGATGGCACGCCTTTCCAGCCAGCGTACGGATAGCACTGGCAAGGGGAAAGCGCAGGATGCCTGGGAGCGCAGGGTGGAGAGGGTAGGGCAGATGCTGGGAGGAAGTTCCTTGAGACTGAAGCCCGAAGCATAAATTCAGAGCTCAGAGGGGTGTGTTCTCGATGAATGAAAGCTTAACTTATTAATACTTAGGGCTCATTGAATGGAGTATATTTCCGTAGCCTTCCCCAACTTTGTGCCATTCAGCCAAGGGAGGTCCAGAATAGCATGGAGGAAAGGAGCCCATGTCAGCTGCACTGCGGCCCTGCCCTGAGGGAGCCGAGTCCTCTGGCCCCACAGTGGCAGTGAAGGCAGCTCTTCACCTGCCTTGTCTCCACTGGCATGTTTCACTGAGCTGGCTCTACTTTATTCTGGACATGGTGGCTCACATCTATAATCCTAGCACTCTGGGAGGCCAAGGTGGGTGGATTGCTTGAGCTCAGGAGTTAGAAACCAGCCTGAGCAAGAGCAATATACCCCGTCTCTACTAAAAATAGAGAAAGCAGCCAGGTGTTGTGGCCCACACCTGTAGTCCCTGTGACTCACCAAGTTGAGGCATAAGGATCGCATGACCTCAGGAGTTTAAAGTTGCTGTGAGGACATCTTGGCGCTCAAACCCAAGGTGGTAGAGTGAGACTCTGACCCTCTAAAAAAGAAAAAAGGTCACAGTAGACACAGGGCATCACATGTTGGATGTTTTCACTGGAGCATTCTGGAGCATAAACAGTTAAGTCTTTTATTACCTTACTATTACTCTCCTTTCTCTATTAAAAAGAATTTTTTTTTTTTAACTGTGGAAAGTAAAATATATGCAAAAGAGTGGACCACCATGCCTTTAGTACCAGCCTAGGAAATAAAACATTACCAATAAGGTGTGTCTTTCAGATCCTGCCCCCTCCACCCTGTTCCAGTTGTAACCACTTTCCTGAATTTTGTATTTAGAGTTCTCTTTTGTTCTTCTCTTTATGTTTTAAAAGGTCATATTTGTGCTTATGTTAGGAGATAGGCGATATCAGGCTAGCACTGTGTACCAGCAGAGAACAAGAGATAGGCCAGAAAGCTGTTTAAATAGATTGTAATCTTTTGAGCAGGAGAATATACTGGTAACTTCAAAGTACTTCAAAAAAATTTGAAAACAAAAGCCTTCTTTCAATTTCAAGGGAAACCTTAACAAGCTTTGTTAAAAAGATACGTTTTTTTGCAAACCATTGTACTATAAATAAACCCAGCAGAGTAATACCACTTAGAGTTGCTTCAACCAGCAACAGTTTCAAGATCCCAGCCAGGACTATGAAAGTGTTAATTTGTTCATGACAATGCTACTCCATTGTATTTCAAAGGATTTAATGGCGTGAGAGTTTGAATTTACTTAGAGTAAGATCATCTTGGCCTGTGGTTGGGGGACATTATCAACTTCGAATCACTTTAGTCATCTAGAATATTGAAATAGGTCATGTCAGGAAATAGCCTCTCAAGCAAATCATTCTTCAATTTGCTTTTTTCTCCCTGATTGTGATGCGTGTTGTTTTGTATTCTACGTTTGCTTTCCTTTTTTTTTTTTCCTAAAATGTTCTGGTTGTTCCATCCAAAATATAAGGTTTTGCATATCATTCCATAAATACATCAAGTTTTGCATATCATTTGATTATTATAGAAATGACCCATGGGAAAATGATTCCACAGACTTTTTGATTACTTGTCAAATGATTTTATAGGCTCTCTTCATGTGACTTAATCTCCTACTTTGAAGTCACTATCATCTCACTGCCTGATAATACCTCAGGGTAATGCAGTACATTTTAGAAACCTTATTCCCCAGAGAGGTTGTTTTGTTTTTGTTTTCTTGCCCTTTAAACTCTAGCGTTGCTCAGTAGGGTTTTCTATTCCTTACGGAAACCTTCTCCAGAGAGAAAGTAAGCTCAGCTTTTATTACTATGTCAAAGTTGATATGTAAATTTATATGTAAGCCAGAATCCACAGGGAAACATAAATATCATTTAATCTGCTCATTTTGCTTTATTTCATTTCATTTCTGTGCTTTTATTCCCAAAGCAATTGGATTTTTCAGGAGTCAACAGATTTTTTTTTCCCATCTATGAGTTTTTGAACCAAACCATTACACAGCCATTTTTGCTAGTCTGCCATAGCCATAATAAATCTAGGCCTGAAAGGAACCTATTTAGTAATCTTATTTGGATTGAGATTGCAGTCTTCAGTGACATGGAATGTAGATTACAACAGTTCCTGTATATCTCAGCATTCTTTACATTTGCATTTTTAACCTTTTTAGCAAGCCCCTAAAAACTCCTTTTTATGACTCTTAGGATGAACTATCTGAATTGCACAACAGTTGCACTATGTATTTCCATAATACTCTTAGTTATTTAAAAGAGGGGAGGGGACTGGACAAAGCAAACCATTCCCAATTGTTTAAGAAACCAGTAAACTCATCACTTGCTTGGACTGGCTGGAATGCAGTCTGAGAGATAGACCTGTGTTTTAGTTTCTTTATCCACACTAGAGAACAATTTTCTTTTTCTTTCCTTTTTTAAATCTTTTGGTGGCAGTGCTTCAGCACAGGGCCTTTCTCTGTTGTCCAGGCTGTAGTGCAGTGGCACCGTCACAGCTCACTGCAATCTCCAACTCCTAAGCCCAAGCAATCCTCTTGGCTCAACCTCCGAGTAACTAGGTCTTATAGGCACACACTGTATTCCCAGTTAATTTTTAAAATTTCTTTCTGTAGATTCAGGGTCTTGCTATGTTGTCCAACCTGGTCTCAAACTCCCGGCCTCAAGCAATCCTCCCATCTTGGCCTCTCAGAGTACTAAGATTACAGGCCTGAGCCACCATTCTGGCCCAGGAACACGTTTCTAACAAATGCCATTCATGCCTATCGCAGGTGGTAAAACACTGCTGTGCTGTGGCGTCCAGGTGCTATTATATGTAAAGAATCCACAGGCAGTCTTACACAAGGGCCTCCAATGAAACTTCTTCCTGAGATCAACAGCGCAGCTCTTGAGATTTAACACAGTTGATTGCCCTTCCCTTGTCTCTCAGCGTCATGATTCTCTGGGCTACCTCTGATCTCTTTGTCTATAGCATTCACTATCTGGAATATACTTGTCACAAGCAGAGGGACAACAAGCAGGGAGGGGGAGCTGGTTCTACATGTTTGAGGGGGAAAGAGTCGGAGATGAGAGCTGAGAGGTGCCCAGGAATTAGCTCAAACAGGGTCTAGTTGGCCACATGAGGACTAGCTTGATCCAGGCTGATGTGGGAACACCCTTGAGGATATTGAGTAGAGGAGTGATAGGATCTGACCTGAGTTTTAATGAGGTCTCTCTGGTCTCTCTGTGGACCAGTTGCCATGAGGTGGGTAAGGCTGATGAAAACCACATGTGGATTCTTTGCACATGCACGGGGTGTTTTACCAACTGTGATGGGCATGAACAGCATCTTGTTAGAAATGTTCTCCTGGGCCCTCCTGGTGGCTTATGCCTGTAATTCCAGTACTTTGGGAAGCATTACAGTAATCTAAGTGAAAGATGATGGCAGCTGGGACCAAGATGGTAGCACTGAATGTGCACGGGAGAGATCAGTTTCTAAATATGTTTCTAAGTAGAGATAACATGTGTTACCAAAAACTTGGAGGTGAATCGTGAGAAAAGGAGGGGTCGAGCAAGATTCCAGGATTTTGGCCTCAGCCACTAGGAAACTAAAAAGCTAGAGTTGCCATTTGCTGAGATGGAGAAGACAATGGAAAGGCAGGTTAGGGGGTGGGAATCAGGACTCAATTTGGACACATTAAACTTGAGTCGATTCCATTTATAAGTGAAGTCATTGATGTGCGTGGTGCACGTGCGCACACAGAGGAGTCATCAGCGCTTAGGGGCATTGCAACTAGCTGACGTCCCCAAGAGAGTGACTGTTAAATAGATAAGCAGTCAGAGAAATGATCTGGTGCTCTTTAACCTACAGAAGTCAGGAGAACCAGCAAAGGAGCTGCCAATGGGTAAGAAGGAATCACGAGGGAGAAGTATTCTAGGAGCCAAACTGTAAAAGAAAAGAAGTTTCGGGCGGTGCCTGTGCTCAAGGAGTAGGGCACCATCCCCATATACTGGGGGTGGCAGGGTCAAGCCTGGCCCCAGCCAAAGGTACAAAAAAAAAAAAAGAGTGAGAAAAGAAGTTTCAAGGAAGAAGTGATTGTGATTAACTGTCATGTTGCAGATCTGTCAATAAGACAAACTTTGGTAATTAGCCATTGATTTAGCCACAAGGAGATCATTGCATTCCTTAACAAGAACAGTTTCAGTGAAGTATGAGGATGAAGGTCAAAAATGAATTTATTCAAAAAAAAAAAAAAAAGGGAAATTTAACAAAGTGAGAATAGATAGTTCTTTTGAGAGCTGTAAAATAGAGACTGGCAAAGGGGCCACAGATGTGGGGAGATGCAAAATCTTTTCCCTTAGAGTGGCAATATAAATATAAATGTGTATACTTATATAGCTGATGGTAGTAATCAGCAGAGTGAGAAATTCAGAGACGAGAGAATTGCTGGATTGAAGTCCTTCAGTGAACACGGGAAGACGAGGTGCAGTGTGCAGTGGAGGGGGTGACCTTGGAAGGGGGCAGACATCCAGTACGCTTTGGTGGAGCTAAGGGAGGACTGTGGGCACAGATGCAGGGAGGTAAGTAGATGTGATGTGGGGACATAGCGAGGTTCTTTTCCCATGGGTTCTGTTTTCTCAGTGAAGTAAGAAGAAGTCGTTAGCTGAGAGTGAGTAGCTAGAGGGGATGGAAATTTGAGTTTAGAAAGGAGGGTTTAAAGTAGCCCTCTGGGGTGGCACCTATGGCTCAGTGAGTAGGGTGCTAGTCCCATGTATGGAGGGTGATGGGTTCTAACCCAGCCCTGGCCAAAAATTGCAAAAAAAGAAAAAAAAAATACGGCCAGGTATTGCGGTCAGTGCCTATAGTCCCACCTACTGGGGAGGCTGAGGCAGGAGAGTTGCCTAAGCCTGAGAGCTGGAAGTTACTGTCAGCTGTGATGCCATAGCACTCTACCCAGGGCGATAAAGTGAGACTCTGTCTCTAAAAATAAACATATACATATATATATAAAATAAAATAAAATAGTCCTCTGGAAAATGGATAGTAGTGGGATTAGGGAAATGTGGATGGGTTGTCAAACATACTAGGGAGTCCCCTTGAGGTTAGTCGTCATGAATTTAAGGTGAAACCTGTCGGTAGGATCGTGGGCATTTCTCCAGTGATGGTCAACCACCCTGGTAGAGAGGCAGAGTAGGCAGATAATTAGATTTAACCAGGACTGAGATTTGGCTAGGTGAACGCACTGACGGGAGAGAGAAGCAAGGGAGCTGATCCTGCAGGCAGGGAGTGAGTATAGCTCCGGTGGGATCTAATCTGAGTGAAGAAAATGACGTGCTGGGCTGCAAGACAGGATGGAGCTTGGAGCATTGATGGATTTTTGTTTCTGATATGGCAGAAGGACCAGCGAAGTCAGGAATTTGAAGCTTGAACTTGAGATGTGGAGCAGGTGCAGATATGTTGATATGATCTAGACCTGTGATTCTCAATGAGGGGTTTTCTCCACTGAAAGGGGTGGGCATTTGTGATGTCTGGAGACATTTTTGATTATTGCAACTGGAGGTGGAAGAAATGCTACTATGTCTTAAAAAGGCCAAGAATGCGGCTCAGCCTTCTCCAACGCACAGGACAGTCCCCCAAGCAAAGATTTTCCGACCCTGTTGTCATTAGTGCTGAGTTGGAAGCACTGCTTTAGGGTATGACCATAGGAATGAATGGCAGGATAGGCCTGAGTTTATCCAGATGACAGGAGGAGAGAAAATAAACAAAGAGACCAGTGTTTTAGACGGTTTATCTTATGACTACAGGAGTAGGAATGGAGAAAAAGATAGGGAGGAAGTTAACTTGCTGTGTATGGAGTCTCTTGCTTTTTTCTGGAGTTGGAATTCATAATGCTGGCTCTAGGAGCCATGGGTTCAGATTAGCCAAAGAGTGATGGTATATATTTTTTAAAAGCCACTTGTGTATTAGCCAGCTCTGGTGTAACTAAACCAAGTCTGTCTTAAATAAATTGCCTACAAGCCTTTTGGCAATCTCAGTTAGTGTTTTTGCTTGAAATTCTGTGACTGTAAACTTGTGGCCTAGTCCCTACTTTAAATAATGCCTCTGGGTAACAGTTCTTACAGCCAGGCCTTGAGGCAGGAATCTGGTTCAAGAAAATCCATGAGAAACTTTATTCAGGGGCTTTAGAGACTGTGACTTTCCTAGCAGTGCTCATCACCTTGGAGAAAACTAGTCAAAATCACACAGAATGAATACGGCTTGCAAACCCAGGCTGCTTCCTGGAACAAGCTGGTCAACTTGTCTAGTCTTGTGCTTTGTCCTTCATTTTGAACTCCAGTGCCCCGAGGCTGCTTCTCTGCCCACCCACAATAGCAAGCCACGTCTTTTGTTTGTTTCTCATCTGAAAGAGAGGCTTGTTTTGAGGTTTGGACCACAAATAATAATCTATTGTTCCCTATAATAATAATCTACCCTCTTTAGCAGAAAAAAAATCCACTTGATGCAGTGTGGCTATCAGTTTATTTAAAAGAATAGCCAAAAGTGTTCATTGTGTCCTGAGAATAAACATTTGGAAGACGGTTGGGAGGAACGGGGGAGAACTCTTGTTCTCCTTGGCCCAGAGTCATAGTTAAGCCCTCCGGAAGAAAAAATTCTGAAAATGACTATCGGTTCTAAGTGACAATACCCTGCTTTATTCTGCCCATCTGTTACATTCTAAGAATAACTGGAACACTATAGATATTTATTTCAAACTATTTCTTTTAAAAAAAATCTTATTTTGAAAGTCAGTGTTTTTATGTTACCAGTTTTAAGCCAAGGATCTTTCTTTCTAACCCTCATTTAGTTTGTGAAAGTGTTCCTCTTTGAGTGAAGACTGTCTTCTTTTAGTAATAATCCTTAACAATTCTTGCAGTCGCCTTTGATTACAGATCTTGAAAAAAGAGCTTTTTTATATTCCAAGTGATAGACATATTTTAATCACTACTTCCTGGACTTAGGCTAACTGAAAAACCTGGATAAGTAAAATGAAAATGTGATAAGTGCAGCCAACTATTTCTTGAGTACACACATACTTAGCACACTGAAATCTTATGGTGGGTAAGATTTCACTAGCCAAACCAAAATAGGTTATGCGTCTTTCTGCATTATAGGAAAAATACCAGATAAGTAATAATATGACTTTAAAATGAAGTAATATGCCTTACTCAGAAGAGTTTTAATTGCTTTATATAAAGAAGGTGAGAAAAGTTCAATGTGAGAATAATTGTAGGTGGTGCCTGTGGCTCAAGGAGTAGGACGCCGGCTCTATATACCGGAGGTGGCGGGTTCAAACCCAGCCCCGGCAAAAACTGCAAAAAGAAAAAAAAAATTGTAGTATAACAGGTGAATATGAGGGCTGTTCAAAGAAGTAAAAATATGGCCTTCATATCATTAAAAACAGACCATCAGGGAAGTGACCAGGCAGTCCTTCAGTGGGTGAATGAGTAAACTGTAGTACATCTATACCATTTAATATTATTCAGCAATAAAAAGAAATGAGATTATCAAGTCACAAAAGGACATGAAAGATGATTAAGTAAATATTGCTAAGTGAAAGAAGCCAGTCTGAAATGGCTGCCTACTATATTATCCTATCAATGTGACATTCTGGAAAAGATAAGAATATAGAGGTGTAGTACAAGGTCAGTGGTTGCCAGGGGTTTGAGAGAAGGAGGGAGGAATGAATTGGTGGAACGTAGCAGGTGTTTTAGGACAATAAAACTATTCTATATGGTAAGGTAATGGTGGAGCCATGCCGTTGAACACATTTATTAAAATACACAGAATGTACAACACAAAAGTTAACCCTAATAAAAACTGTGGGTCATCAGTTGAGACAAATGTACCACCCTGATGCCAGGGGTTAATCACAGGGGAAACAGAGAGTGGGGATTGGGGTGTGAGAACCGTCTACTTTTCCACTCAGTGTTTCTGCAAACGGACAACTACTCTTTAAAACATCTTTTATTGGCAATAAGATATTTGCACCAGATTGTTCATTGCAGCCCAACTCATAATTGCCAAGTCATGGAAGAAGCCCAAGTGCCTATCGACCCATGAATGGATTACTAAATTGTGGTATATGTATACCATGGAATACTATGCAGCATTAAAAAAATGGAGACTTTACCTCTTTTATGTTTACATGGATGGAGCTGGAAAATATTCTTCTTAGTAAAGTATCTCAGGAATGGAAAAAAAAATATCCAGTGTGCTCAGTACTACTGTGAAACCAATTTATAATCACTCACACTTGCATATGAAAAATGAAACATAATTATAGCCTAGGATGAAGGAGGGTAGGGGAAGGGAGGGAGGTGGGTTGATAGAGGGAGGGTTAATAGGGGGACCACACCTATGGAGCATATTGCAAGTACAAGTTGTATCTATCAGGTGTAGAACACAAATGTCTTAACGCTGTAATTGGGTAAATGAGGTGAAGACTATGTTGATTAGCAGGATGTAAGCCCTCCAATTTATACAAATAATCAATACATTGAATCCCATAATGGAATAAATGTATTCATGATCTATGTGCAAATGACTTAATTAAAAAAAATTGAGAAAAAGCCTGATAGAAATATAATGAGAAAAGATCTTTTAATTTAAAAAGCATAAGTATTAAGTATAGCCAAACTAATGAAAATATTTTCTTTTTTTTTTTTTCTAAGACTAGTAAAGTGCAGTAGTGAGAAGGGGGGAAGAGTAGAAGTTCAGTCTGTAACTGTGAACAACCAAGTGAGATAACTCACTGCCTTCAGACCAGCCAAAATGTTTTCTTAACTAAAAATCAAAGACAGTACACAGCTCAGACTGTCAGTGACAGGAAGTACTTAGCTATAGGATGTCCTGCCAGAAGTGTGTGCTAAATGGCAGTGGATCACTGTATATATCTGGAAACTTTCTTGTATCTTTTCTTTGTCCTCTCCTGTGAAAACTATGCATAGTAGTGTTCATGCTAAAACCTACTCTTAAACTATCCTTTCTCCTTTCTCTCCAGTGACAGCTAGAGTATCCGCCTTGGAGGTCTACACACCAAAAGAAATCTTTGTGGCAAATGGGACACAAGGGAAGCTGACATGCACGTTCAAGTCTACTAATACCCCCGGCGGGTTGACCTCGGTCTCCTGGAGCTTCCAGCCAGAAGGAGCTGACACCACTGTGTCGGTAGGAATGCTTGGGTGCTCGTGGCTGGTCCTGCCTCGGGTGTTTCTTTACTGCTGGGGTGCAGTTCACGATCCAGTCTCCTGATCATGCATTTCCGAAATGAGTGTATCTATCCTCTATTAGAGCCTGCAAGGCCTTTCTCTAGCTTCACATCTCTTAAGTGTGCTCATTTCCTTGTCTTTGCACGTCATTCTCCCCTTGCTATCCCCTCAGTTGCTCACCACCTTCAACTCCTGTTCTGAAATTGATCTTTTCCACAGAGCAGCCCTTAATTGACCATGCCAACACTAATCAGGATTTATCCTGCATCTCGTCAGCTTTTCTTTGCCCTCTTTTTATTCTTTTATCTGTTACTATATGATACATATGTGTGTATATGTGCTTCCTTCTGATTTGATTATGAATTTCTTGATTTCGTTTATAGGCTATCTGATTTGACAATATTTATCGAGAGCTTAAGATGAAGTGGGCAGGTAGGACCTTCAAAAGTATCTAAATAACAGCCTTTACTGTCATCCAGAGCGTGATCAGGAGTTAAGACTGGTGTATATGTGACTTCAGGGTAAGATGAGGGGCATGACAGTAATAGAACACCAAATGTTATTTAGTTACTAGCTGAGTACTGGTTATGCAGTGGGTGCTTGTTAAACATAGACTGAGTATTTTGATTTTTTTTTGAGACAGAGTCTCACTATGTCACCCTCGGTACAGTTCCGTGGTGTCACAGCAACCTCAAACTCTTAAGCTTAAGTGATTTTCTTGCCTCAGCCTCCCAAGTAGCTGGGATTATAGGCACCTGCCACAATGCCCGGCTATTTTTTGTTGTTGTTGTTGCAGTTGTCATTATTATTTAGCAGGCCTGGGCCAGGTTCAAACCTGCCTGCCTGGGTGTATGTGGCTGGCACCCTAACCACTGGGCAACAGACGCCAAGGCAGACTGTTCTGATTCTTGTTCATTAAATGGAGATAATACACTTTCCCACATGGGAGTGTTAGGAGAATAAAGTGAGATTATATAAGGTAAGTGCACAGGATGGTATCTAGCTGTTGAGGTACTGACACACACTGTCATGTCACTATTGTTCTCTCAGCCTGTTGAATGTGCTTTCAATAGAGACACATACTGTAGCAATGTTGTGCATTTCAGATTGTCCATATGCGGCAGGGACCGGGTCTGCATCTACTTTTAAGTAAGAATCCTTGGCTCTTCTCTCAAATGATGACCAGTTACATTTGTCAATCCCCACCCAGTTGCTAGGCCCATTGTATACCCACATCATTGAATCTTCATGCCTTTGTGAGGAAGGAACACTTTCCTCCCCTCTCTAGGTGAGAAGGGAGTAGAGGATGGGAATTCCGGCTCAAGAGTTGTTATTCCTCATGGCCACACCATACAGGTCAGAATTGCTCAAACTTTGTTGCATTGAACTCCAACTACTATATTTTTCCCCTTATATATTTATTTCTCTGTCTGATAAGAAAGTCTATTTATAATATTTACTGCATACAGGCTTTAGGAATTGCTTAAGGCAGTGCTCAGAAATTTTTTAAATTTTTATTTATTTATTTATTTATTTATTTATTTTTTAGAGACAGAGTCTTACTTCATTGCCCTCGGTAGAGTGCCGTGGAGTCACAGCTCACAGCAACTTCCAACTCCTGGGCTTAGGTGATTCTCCTGCCTCGGCCTCCCAAGTAGCTGGGACTATAAGCTCTCACCACAATGCCCAGCTATTTTTTGTTGCAGTTTGGCCAGGGCTGGGTTTGAACCCACCACCCTCCTAATATGGGGCCGGCGTCCTACTCACTGAGCCACAGGCACCACCCTAAAATTTATATTTAGAAGGAAACTTTTTCTTAATCTCTGCCCCTTCCCATTAAATACTATAGATATACCGTATATCTGTGCTTTATATAACCTTCTCAAACCTTCCCACCCTATAGCCAATGCTTGCTATATGTAGTACTGCCCTTATTGAGAATGCCTGGCCTGGAGATTTTTGTAAGACCCTCCCTGAGAGCAGGAATCCATACAGATGTCATGGGGAAACAGATGCAGAGCCATTCCCTTGCTTCACGTAAATATGGTATCAGCACAGGACATACACTATTGTTCCTACAGAGGCAAAACGTGTTACGTTTACTCAAGAGAGTTCAAAGAACTATCTAAACTTGTGAGGATATCCCACTGAAGTCTTCTGCAGCAGTGCATGTGAGGGCCACTATTTAGTTCATAGAAAATAAAGCAGTAGTCAGGAAGACACCTAAAGGTAATAGCGTGCTTTTTAAAGAGTGCTTCCATTTCTACTCAAAACCTTCTTGTCGTCTGGATTAAGGGAGGTTTATAGAACTAAAGACTTAAGAACACGCCATATTTCTGATTAACGTGTTTGGCTCATCAGTTTATACTTACATGTTCGCCTGCTTACAGTTAACTCCAGAATGCTCAGTTAATGGTTTAGGAGCCCAAATATCAGAACACATTTAATAGAAGATGAGCAGGTTGCTTTTTGTTTTTATAGGTTTTAGGGAAAATTATATTCAAACCTAGCATACCATAGATGGCTTTTCTGGTCCATGGACTCAGGATCCACAGGTCTAAAACAGAGTTGTATTTGTTTTAGTTTTTGTTTTTGTCTTTTGAGACAGAGTCTCAGGCTGTCACTCTGGGCAGAGTGCCATGGCGTCACAGCTCGCAGCAACCTCAGACTCTTGTGCTTAAGCGATTCACTTGCCTCAGCCTCCCAGGTAGCTGGCACCACAGGCGCCCACCACAAGGCCCAGCTCTATCTTTGTTGCAGTTGTCGTTGTTTAGTGGGCCCAGGCCAGGTTTGAACCCGCCAGCCCCGATGTGTGTGGCTGGCACCCTAACCACTGAGCCACAGGCACTGCCCCCTCTGCCCACTTGTTTGTGGGAGGTTCTTGTCCTTTTCTCCACCATCCCCTGCCCCTGAAGGACCTGTGCTGGCTCTTCCCTCTTCATTGCTGGCATCTGGCTTTTTGTCAGCCTTGTGCCTCTCTGGTCTCTGTTGAACAGTGTTTACTGTCGGCCTGGACTGGCAGAGCAGCCCCTGGTTGTTTTTCTACTTCTGTTTTTACATCTTGCAGTTTAATCCTCACCTGCCTGCAGTGCGTAGCCTGAAGAGTTCTTTTGCCTTGCCACTGCTCTTTTCTTTTTGGAGACAGAGCCTCAAGCTATCCCCCTGGGTAGAGTGCCATGGCATCACAGCTCACAGCAACCTCCAACTCTTGGGCTTAAGCGAGTCTCCACCTCCACCTCCCAAGTAGCTGGGACCACAGGCGCCCGCCACAACGCCCGGCCATTTTTTGGATGGAGCCATCATTGTTGTCTGGCGGGCCGGGGCTGGGGATTCGAACCCGCCACCTTAGGTGTACGTGGCTGGCACCTTAGCCGATTGAGCCACAGGCGCCGAGCCTGAATACAGGTCTTTTAACAGCAGACACCTGTCTTATATCTTGGGTATACCTCATAGCTTTAGCACGGTGGCTTACACTTAAAAAATATTGGTTGACAATGAGATCTAGTCTTATCTGTGACTTTTTTACTACTTTATTTCTGTTGTTTCACTGGTTTGACCAAGGTATTACTCCTCAATTCAGTTCGGCAAACTTATATAGTCCCTGCTACACGTAGAGTGCTGAGTAATGCAGAGATAAATACATGCACACCTTCTCCCCGGCCTTCACAGGGCCCCAGTGTGAGGAGGGAGACTGACGGAGGGAGCAGCAGAATGCAACCCCACTGGTGGTTCAGAAAGGCAAGGCAGGGAGTATCTGGAGATGATGTGGTCAGGGAAGACAGAAACCAGATGATGGAAGAGTTTTTCTGCTAAGCTTGGAATTTCTGGCTTATTTGCATGTGATAAAGAGAGAATGTAAGACTTTGAGCAGACAGGCATGAGAGGGGGTTATTAATGGAGACAGCATAAGCTTTGAAATCAAAACTCAAAGCTGAGTTTAAACTCCATCTCTAAAACCTATGACCTTGAGCATGTCATAAGCTTTTCTGAGCTTCCCATTCCTCATTGTGAAGTATCAGGCAGGGTGGTTGGCGAGATGCTGGGAGATAGTTTTCTTTGGGTCTTTCCCCTCTCTGTGCATCTTGCAAACAGAGGCACTGGCTACCTTTGTTCTCGACTTTCTTTGTATAGTAATTGGTCTTAGAGGACAGAGATAATGTTTCCCTCTGGAGTGGAGGACAGATTTGTTTATGGTAAAGATAGTATCTCCCTATAGGACAAAAGTCAGATACACCGTCTGCCCATTGTAAGAGATTTGAATTCCCTAAACTTGGGGTTCCTCAGCTGTGATGCAGGGCCTCTGCGCGTACAACTTCCGCGTGAGCCCCTCCATACCATCCTTGTGGGACATGGGGGGCGGGGGCAACAGATCAACACATGCTTCCTGCTGCAGTGGAAGCCACAGGTACGTTCTTTGCCTCTGAGTCTTCTTCATGGGAGTAAACACTTCACAGGAGTCTGTGTCTTGTACCAGCATCTACGAACCTGTGCCAAACTAACTTTGCTAGCTTGTAAGCAGGGTGCAATCCCAGACCCTTCATTGTTTTTTTTTTTTGTTTGTTTGTTTGTTTTTGAGACAGAGCCTCAAGCTATCCCCTTGGGTAGAGTGCCATGGCATCACAGCTCATAGCAACCTCCAACTCCTGGGCTCAAGTGAGTCTCCTGCCTC
>CAUYQV010087072.1:0-10759 GCA_963574575.1 Galagoides demidoff | reverse complement strand
CAAAACAAATAAACAAACAAAACAATAACCAGGTGAATCCTCTCCTCCACAGGACAGAATCCTGTCCTCCACACAGTGATTCAGAAATCCAGGCTCCATCCCTCTTATAGTTTATTCTCCTCTAGATCCTTTGAGATTTTCCTCATTCAATCACATGAATCTACAAAGTGAGACTCTGTCTCAAAACAAACAAACAAACAAAACAATAACCATGTGAATTGTCTAACTAACCTCCAGTCTCCTCAAACACAACCTGGAGATAGCGCCCTCCTTCATAGCTATAAGTATTAAACTTGTCCCTGTAGTCAATAAGTATTAGTTGCTTCTACTAATAATGATGATATAACTCTTCATGCAATGGGATTCACTGAGGTTTTGAGCAGAGGAGCAACATAGCATATTCATATCTGATGAGTCCCCACTCAATGCCTTATGGGTATGCTGAGAATGGAGTAGAAAATGAAAGAAAAAAAACTCTGAAGCTGATGGAGTTTATATTCTCATAGGAGAGACAAAATAAACAAGTGGAAGAATTATGCTTTAGGTGAGGTATTGCCATGACCATGTGGAAGATGAATTGCAAAGGGCCAGGGTGCTTCTGCAATAAGCCAGAGAAGAGAGGCAAGAGCCTGCACTAGAGAGTGAGGCTACAGAGGACGGTGGAGATTTGAGAATGGGTTAGGGGTAATGTGGCAACCCTTGCGGGCATGTGCAGATGGAGCATAAGAAAGAGGGTGAGTATAGAATAACCCCAATGTGTCTGGTTAGGGTGCCTGGGCAGATGGTGGCACCAAGTTGGTAATAAAGGGGAGGAGCAGGTTTGTGGAGATAGAAGAGTTAAATTTTTCTGCCAGCTGAGTTCAAAGCCCCTGTACGTTACCCAGCTATCACTGACCAGGGAACAGTTCAATAGATATTATTTACCACACAGCAGATGCATCAGGTACTGTTTGTTTGCCACTCTAAGTCCACTCTCCACAAGGTTCTGTCACTAGAAGGCTGACCCCTATGATTGACACTTATACACTTCCTCTTGCTTGATTCTGTGTGAATTTGGTTCAGGGTGAACATGGCAGTAGATTGGGAAGGAAAAAAGAAAAGTCAGGCCATTTATTCTCCAGGCTTCTTGCCAGCCAGGGTGCTGTAGGTCAGCTGCATCTCTTGACCAGAGGACAAGGCTCATGTTCAGTCAATCAGACTCTGTCTCTCTCAGGTTCTCTCTCTAGTAACTGCTCCTCTTTACCCTTCCGGGCCCCAGCAATCATGAATCTTGTTGTTACTATCTCCAGGATTCTACCCTAACTACTTCTGGGTTCTCTACACTCACTACATTTTTTCCCTTATATTAAATTCATTTCCAATGACCCAATCTGTATGTGCCATATGTTCCCTGCTAGGACACTTGCATAGTGGAGATTCTGTAGATAATTACTGAACAAAATTTTTCCAATGAATATATGGATAGGTGAATGGATTTGGATTGGAGAAAATGAATCTTGCTTAGATATCTGAGGAATAATAAAAGGCTTGAGATATGTGAAGAGTTGGTGCAGATTAAAGGGAGAGGTCATTACCTGGCTGGGAGTGAGAAAGAACTTGGAAAGGTAGCACATTTGCTGGAAGGAAATTCCAGGGTGCTGTAGATAATATTGGCAAGGTGTGTTACATGTATTAAGTTATTTAGGAATTTCCCCTCACCTAGTAAGAAAGTATATTGCACTTCAGAGATAGCAGCGTAAAGTAAGAGGACAATCAAAGATAGAATTAAGAAAGTGAAAAAATAATCCACCCACGTTTCTTAATTAGCTTCAAGGGAGAAATTATTGCCAAGCATAATGATGCAGAAGTTAAAATGTCTTTATTCCACAGGGGGAAAGAAATTCCTCCTTCTGGCACATTTTTTTCATCTAATTTAATTGGCTTATATTTGTCCATCAGAAACTTGGGCAGTTCCAAACCAATAGCTTAACTTTCCTTATAGCAGCACCAAAATAGCTACACAAGGCTGGATGTGCGTCCATCAAACAATCTTGGCAAGAAGTATTTGCCACATAAAACATGGGTTGCTCTCCCTTTCTGCTCAGAACTGTAGGCCACACCTTTTGAAATGCAATGAAAATTTTGGAATAGTTAAAATTGGAGCTATAAATACTCTTCTAGGTATTCCTAAAATTACCAAAAGAGGGAGGGAACACCCATAACAGTAGTGTGGAGTGGTGGTCAGGTTCTTGCCAGGAATAAAGAACAAATGGCCACTGCCTTTATTCCATACCCCACCCACCCCACCCCACCCCACTCTTAAAACAGGAACTGGGTGGGTGATGCAATTAGTAAAATAAAAAACATCGCATGAAAAAACTTGAGAGAGAGCAGATATATCACTCTCTTGAATGTGATGATGGTGTCACAGGGATATACACATGTGAAAGTTTATCAGTTTGTATATTTTAAATACATGCAGCTTATTTTATATCAATGACACTTCAATAAGCTTGTTGTAAACCAAACTAAACAAAGAAAAACAAAACAAAATAAAATAAAAACCCATGAAATCAAAGGCTGTTCCTGGTAAGGAACTAGGGGTTGAGAATTTACATGACTCATTGGATAGAGACAGAAGATAATATGCGTTTGTAAAGCTCACAGCCCTGTTCCCCACGTTACTGTCAGAGGGATGTGACTCCAGACCCTCCAGTGGCTCCTGTTTCTCCCTGAGTCAAAGTCAGAAGCCTCAGAACCTTCATGGTACACCATGGGGCCTCATGACCTCGCCAACTTCAGCGTCCATTGTTTTCCCCTCCTCAGCTACGCTAGCCTCTTGATCAAGCATCATGCACTTCTCTCAGCACCTTTGCACTTGATCTTTCCATTGCCCAAAATGTTTCATCTCCCAAACATTTGCATGGTTTGCTCTGGCTACTATCCTTCCTTCTCTTTACCTTGTATTTAAATTTTAGCTTGTTTAGTGTAGCAGACCTCCCTATTAAAAAAACTGTACTCTTCCAGTAAACAGAGATGCAGAATTCTTTGCCAGATATTTTAGGAAATCCTGCAATTAGCTCAACAACAATGCAAAGCTTTTCTTATCAAGAGGTGTATAGGCCAACATTGCTCCAATTCTTACAGATAATCTCAGTAGGTGTGGCACTCCATAAACCTGGGATATTGGTGCATCAGAGTGAGTCAAGAGAATTTCCATGTACTGGGGACTCTCAAACTTGTAGAGCAGTTGAGTGCCCAACATCATGTTGAAATATTCTTTTATCCTCCCACGACATCGTTAACTGCGTATTCCTCATTATCAACATTGCCCTGCATTCTTCTTCGCAGGGAGTTGGAAAAGCTGCTTGTGCCTGGTAACTAAGTCCCAGTCCTCAACAAGCCATGGTTTTAATTCTTCAGGAATCTTCACTTTAACTTCCATTCTATTCTTCACTTCCAACAGTTGGATCTGCCTGGGCCCTTTTCTTCCATAGGGACTGAGATGTTTACCACCAGCGATTGCAAAGTGGCTTCTGCTGAGTACCACTGCAAAGCCCCGTGAGGGTCTACTGACCACTCACTGTCTGAGCCTGGTATCTGCAAACACTTCGTGTCCTTAGCCTTTTTCTTGTATAATTGATGTTCTTTAAAATTGTTTAATGTATAATAGGACTTCTGTTTCAGTTTGTTTTCTGTTCTGTTTTAAACAGAAATTAAAAGGAGTGAAGCTCCTTTTGTTTCAAAATTGCTACCAGTGTGTACAGTAATTAGACAAAGATGAAACATTCGGTAGAACATTTTATTACCTAGTTGACAACATTGCTTAAATGCTGGTGGTTCTATCCCTAATGACATTACACAGTTTTCTAATGTTTATGGTACATGAAAAAAACGCCCTGATTCCTAGAGCCAAAGGTTCAACTTGATATATATACCCAAAAACCCATGCATTTGTGCTCTTTTTTTTTTAATGGTGCTTGACGTGAAACAGCCCATCATCCCCTGCAAGGCCATCTATGTTGTTCCTTAGGCATTCTATCTCTGCTCAAAATGTTGAAGGATGGTGATTTGTTTCGTGGTTTTAGTATTTGAGTCTAATGCCTGTTCTAACATGATAGAAATAATGCATTACTGTGTAGCCACGGTTTTCTGGAGAAGTTGATATTTTAAGAATTGTATTTCAGATCTTAAATAAAATTTGTTTCTAACATTCAGAGCAAGTTAAAAAAATTTTTTTTGTGGGTGGCACCTGTGGCTCAAAGGAGTAGAGCGCTGGCCCCATATACCGGAGGTAGTAGGTTCAAACCCAGCCCCAGCCAAAAACTGCAAAAAAAAAAAAAAAAATTATACTCTTCCCTACCTATCTTCACTCCAACCCTTCCTATGTCCTTCCTTGCTTTCCCTTAATGGTATTTTATCACCTGATACTCTCTACAATTTACTGTTATTGTTCATTGACTTTCTCCCACCTTCTACTACAATATAAAGTCCTCAAAGGCAGAGACTATTGTCTGTTTTGTTTATAAGGCACCTATATATAGGTAGGGACTTAATTAAATGTTATTTAGAGAATAATTCATTCCATCAAGGCAAATAAAAATCTAAATTATAATGGATTTTTGGTGCAATAATAAATACACTTGTATTTATTTATAGCGGTAGCTCAATTTTCATTGGAATCAAGCTGAAATTACTTTCACCTCTTCTAAAAATTCTCAAGTGATAAATGCCGCTCCTACACTCATGAAGCACAAAACATGGAGTAACCTTTGAAATTCATGTGATTCGGTCAGAGACTTGAATGACATTTAAAATATCTCTGGCCACCTTCACATGAACACCTCAAGTATTGGTAACTCTCTAATTATTTATTCCCAAAGTATTAATGCCTATTGGGGGGGGGCTAATTTTATGTGTCTGCTTGGCAAACTATGATGCCAGACGTTTTATAACATCATCTAGAAGATGTTACTATGATGGTGTTTTGTTTTTGTTTTTTTTTTTTGCAGTTTTTGGCTAGGGCTGGGTTTGAACCTGCTGCCTCTGGCATATGGGGCTGGCGCCCTACTCCTTCGAGCCACAGGTGCCGCCCACCATGATGGTGTTTTTAAAAACATGGTGAACGTTTAAATCAGCAGACCTTGAGTAAAGAAGATTATCTAAATAATCAGTAGACTTTGGGTAAAGCAGATCACACAGATAATGTGGACAGGCCTCATCCAGCCAGTCCAGTCAGCTGAAGGTCTTAAGAGAAAAGGCCTGCTGAAGAGGGAAGTTCGCTTGCAGACCACCTGTAAGCTCTAAGTTGCAAATTTAATTCTTCTCTGTGTCTTCAGTCAGCCAGCCTGTCCTGCAGATTTTGGACTTGACAGACCCCCAGTTGAATGAGCCAATTCCTTCAAGTCTCTCTCTCTACACACATACACACCCTATATATGCATATATACATGACACATACCATATATAGTTATATTTGTACATATGCTTATGGGTGTGTATATTGTTCACATATATCTGTATCTATGCATAGATAGTCTATTGGTTTTGTTTCTCTGGATAACCCTGACTAACATGGTACGTAAGCCTCTTTTCGGAGCCAGTGAACAATGTCATTTAGAGTCTTAGTAGGAAAGTAAAATATTAAATCAGGAATGAGAAGTTTGGTAAATGCTTTAAAGTGGAATTAACAATGCATTATGGGAAACTAATAGGGACAAGTAACCTAGGTGGAGGAAGGCCTCCCTTTAGAATGATTTATCAAGTGACCCACCAAGAACTTGGTGACAGCAAAGGAAATGGAGAGAAGGAAGTCGGAGCCTTGCCGAGTCACCTCATTCAACCTCTGTAAGGCTCACGTGAAGGCAGGGTGCATCATTCTAAAAGTGACGATCCAATCCTCTTTCAGCTTGTGACTCTGAGTAAGTTATCTAATATTTCTAAGTCTCGGATTCTATGTGCAATGTGGATACAATATACCTGTATGACCTGTGGCACAGTTTTGAAATTAAGTGTTGAGGACACTTCCGAGATATTGCATGCACTTGCTAAAAGCGAGCCATACTGTTACCTTTTAAGAACTGACTTGAAGTCCATACGTCTGCAGTTTTCATCTGCTGATTCATTTCTGTCCCCTGGCACCGGGCAGAACGCATCTGCTCCCTCTCACACTTGCCCACTCTCCCTATATTGAGGGCAGTCGTCACATTCCTGACCTCAGCCTTTGCTGACCTCCAACCTTTCCTCTCAGTTCAAGACACTGGTTGCATTTGTTGCATCTCTGAAACAGCCTCCGACTTCCTCACCATTGCTGGCGCTCTCTCCTAGGTATGGCCAGGGAGTCTCTGCCTCTCTCGGCTTGCTTCCTAAAAGCCACTGTCACCCAGTGTACAGGAGACAGCAGAAAGTGATGTGGCACTGCCCTGCTTGCCCTAGGCTCTAGCCTGAGTCATTTCCATCAAGATGATGGTGCACATTCTGTCTTGCCTCCAGGAGGACACAGTCTTTAAAGACATTTTTTTTTCTCTCCTACTATAAGAAAATAACCATTGTATTTATTTATTTATTAGTTTCATTATTTCTGGTTCTTAGAAAGTCTGATCATATTATCACCAGCTTTAATATTGCTATAGATTTTGTGCAATTAAAAGGTGCAAACTCTTTTAATAATAATGCCTAACATAAATCAAGCCTACTACATATGAGGCAAAATTCTCAGTACTTCATTCATGTTCTTTCCCATCCTCCTCACCACCTAACGATGGAGCTGCTTGGAGAGTATCTGTATGCTACATGTGAGGGAAGTGAGGCCAGAGCACTGAGTAACTTCCCAAGGCCACTGGGCTAGGAATTAGGAGAATGCATTTGGTTCCACTGTGAGATAGGACCTCTCCAGATGTCACCACCCTTCCCTGTCAGGCACCATCCCACCTTCCCAACATCATGGTCTATGGGTGCAAATCTTTGCTCCCCACTACTGGGCCACAGTCATGAACTCTCATGTACACACAACACTAGGTACAGGCAACTCAGACTTGACCTGTACACATGAGCAACACAGAACTTTTTGTCACTGCTTGGACACCACACCCCTTCACATGCCTCTGGGCTATTGAGCACATGGATTTGGGGGGTAAGGAAAATAATAGTTCTCTCTTGAACCCTTTCATAGTAATAATAGTAACAACTAGTACAAACCCCAAACTGTGCCAAGCACTTTATATATATATATATATATTGACCCATTTAATCTCATAGCGGACTACCCTATAAGGTCTATGCTATTATTGTTTCCAATCATATTATTGTTTCCAGTGATTTCCTCCTTTATGATGAGGAAATTAAGAAGCAAAGAGATGGGGAGCACATTACACTCACCCAGGCAGCCTGCTGTGCTCAACCTCTCTCCTTCTGTTTCTCTCTCCAACGCTTTTTAAAATGACCCCCGTTCACTCAGCCAGAGAGCCACTTTCTTTTTGGAATTTTCAACTTTTGAGTGTAATTATTTATGTCCCCTGTACCCCATAATAAATTACAGCATCTTAAAGGGCAAGGCCTGGGGCACCCCATACAGTGTCTGAGGCTCAGTCTCTATTTGCTAAATTAAAGTACAAATGAGAGATGGAGTCAGTAGAATTAAAGGTAAAGAAAGAAGAAGAGAGATTGTTCTTTCATCCTTTTCCAGAAAAATGAACAAATAAGAACTTCTGAGAATTCAGTAAGAAAACAGATGCAAAAGAGAGACCAAAACCGAACCACGGATAAAAGGAAAAAAATCTCTAAGCTGATAAAGAACCTGGAGAGACTTTTCAAAGACGTCATTATTGGAACTTGGGTATAGTATTTCTCATCGTAATATGGAGCTCTGCAATAGTCCCACTCTTGCATCCGTTTTCTTACTTCATTTCCTGTGCTAATGTTTCCATGACCCCAAGTTTGTCCAGCTCCTCTCCTGATGCCGTGTGTGCATTTGGGGCAAACAGCCAGTTGCAGAAATGCCTTGTTTGGAATATTCACATTGAATAAAACTGAAGGGACTAAAGTCAGCCGTACCTTTTTTTTTTTTCTTTCTGTGAAGTGGGATAAATGCATGAGAACTTTGGTATAATTTCCTGAGCTAGGAAAGCCAGCCACCAGTGATGGGAATTCAGAGGCAAATGACTTGTTACGTTTTCTACTTTGTCAAGTGGCTTAATAAGAAAGTCACTCTTGGCGGTGCCCATAGCTCAGTGGGTAGGGCGCCAGCCACATACACTGAGGTTGGCTGGTTCAAAACCAGCCTAGGCCAGCTAAACAACAATGACAACTATGACAACTGCAACAAAAACAACAGAAAATAGCCAGGCGTTATGATGGAGACTTGTAGTCCCAGCTACTTAGGAGGCTGAGGCAAGAGAATTGCTTAAGCCCAAGAGTTTGAGGTTGCTGTGAGCTGTGATGCCACAGCACTCTATTGAGGGTGACAGCTTGAGACTCTGTCTCAAAAAAAAAAAGAAAGCCACTCTCAGTGTGAAGGTTCTCAAAATGCAATGTTAAGAATCCTCTATGGAATTTGTTTGCAGTGCAGATTCTAAAGCCTGAACCCCTTAGAGATTGTGATTCTGTATATCTTCCACACACTAAAAAAGACCACGATAGTGACAAGAGCCTAGAATTTTGGATTTTAAAAACCTGACATCATGCTAAATAGTTTTTAAACTTAGGCCAGTCCCATGGCCGGGGACTTACTCTACCAAAAGGAAATAATATTGCATATGCCTAGGGCTAGCAAAGCATCAGGCTGTGTTTCCGCAGGATGAAAGTTTTGGTGATAGTCTGTGTGGACATGTCACTGGACCTGGCAGCTGTGTCATGTAGGAAGACTGGAGCTGAATTCAACCATTCTCATGAACAAAGATATACATCAGTGTGTGTTTCAACCTTTTTTTAACTCATGGCATTTAAACCTATAGTGAAAACTTCCAAGGCACACTTAAATTATGCTGATTAAACCAAAGAGTAAGAAAAAGAACATACTTTCTTTAACTGTTTTCAATGTCTTCTGAAAATAATTTAATTAATAATCTTTAAAAATTTTCTTGGCACACCTAAGATCCTCTCCTCCAAGCACACGCACCACTGTGCCGTCGCATATTGGTAGAAAAATCACTGACACAGACCTTCTAACTACTGTATAAATACCCCAAACCTTGGACAAATGTAACTTAGCATGAAGAATGAGATAATTACAAATAATATGTTTACGTCAGTACATTTGCAAACCTGTTGAAATAGACACATTTCAGGAAAAATACAAATTACCAAAGTTGACTTAATAAAAAATAGAAACTTAAGATCAGTCAATACTCATTAAAGTTGTACTGCAATCAAAATGATCTTTATATAATGTGAGAACAGGTTCAGATGTAAAAATGCTAATTAAAATATTAACATGTAAATATCAGCTGAGTTAAGAACCAAAGACACCATGAGCAAGTAATGTTTATTTAGGGAGCAGGGATGATTCACCATAAGAAAATCTATTAGGTAGCATATTCATTATAAACTATAAGAGGAAAAAATAACCATTTCTGTAGCTATAGAATAAATATCTGAAGTATTCAGCATTCATTCAAGATGAAAACAAAATAATCTCCTAAACAACTCTGATCAGAAAGGAAGTTCCTTAACTTGATGAAAGAATCTCTCAAAACATGTCAAACATCACACCTGATACTGAAACAATAGAACTGTTTTTTCTTCCTTTAGCACCCCTTCCTTTAGGGTGCTAAACAATGCAATTAGAACAGAAAAAAAGGGAATAAAAATTATCAAGGAAGAGAGATAACTGTTCTTTATTTTAGGCAATGAAAATGTCTTATAAAAAATCTCAAGAGCTCCATTGATACTGTATTACATCTAATTATAAAATTTATCACAGCTGATTGATTAAAAAATAAGTATACATAAATATAATCAGAAAGTGCAATAGAAAAATACAGATTCCACTCAAATAATTATGACTTACTTTAATTTATATAGGAATAAATATAATAAAGGTATATCCATAAGCCTTATTAAAATATTATAAATAATTATTGAAGAGAATAAAGAAGACCTCAATAAATAAAGATACATATATATGTGTGTGTGTATATTTATATCTTAAGTTCATGGTAGGATAGATTCATATAGTAAAGATGTCAATTCTTCATGATTAGTTTATAAATTCAAGTCACTCAAAACCAAATCTTTTTTTTTTTTTTTAAAGACAGAGACTTAAGCTGTCACTCTGGATATAGTGCCATGGCTTCATAGCTCACAGCAACCTTCAACTCTTGGGCTCAAGCAATCCTCTTGCCTCAGTTTTTCTATTTTTAGTAGAGACAGAGTCTTACTTTTTTGCTCAGGCTGGTCTTGAACTTGTGAGCTCAAGCAATCCACCAGCCTTGGCATCCCAGAGTGCTAGGATTAAAGGCATGAACCATCATGCCTGGCCTCAAAACCAAATATTAATGGTATTTTTTATTGAATTCAAAAAGCCAAAAATACCTAAGAAAAACTGAAAGAGCAAGACACAGAACTTAACTTACCTGAGATTAAGCTCTATTATAAAGCTCTAATAATTAAAACCACATGGCATTAGTGCAATTTCATAGATGAACAGACCAATGAAAAGAATATAGAGCTCAGAAATAGAATCACGTTCACATGGAAGCTTGATATATGCTAAGAATATGGGGAGGGGGGAATGGGTGGCAGGAGGGGGATTAGAGGGATCACTTCTGAGGTTTATCTTACA
>CAUYQV010087071.1:0-53472 GCA_963574575.1 Galagoides demidoff | reverse complement strand
ATGTTTTAAAACAATAACTGAGAAAATGACATGAAGGCTGTGTTGATCAGTTTGATGGAAGTATTTCGGATTGCATGTGAAAACCCCACACTGTACCCTAGAAGTGCATTAATGTACATAGTTACCATTCAATAAAAAAAATATATATATATATATATATATATGTGTGTGTGTGTTTTAAAATCACTATCATGCTGGGAGCGTAACGTACTCTCCAATGTTTAACAAATCAGTAAATATAATTAAAACTGTACAGAGATATTTAGCTCAAGAAGTTAAGAAGAGGTCATAAAACCCAGGAAAGAATGAAGCAGAAGTTAATGTATCTGGAAATAAAAACCAGAACTAAAGGATAAATTTAAGAGGTAGTTATTTGAGGGGAAAAATAAAACAGTAACACTCTGGCAAAGCTTATGAAGAAAAATTTCAAAAAAATAAAAATAGGAACTTATCAGTAAGAATGAGAAAGGAGAACTACAGATGGCAGGGTAATTTTTCATATCACTAAAGAATAATATATACAGTTCTATGCTAAAAAATTAGAAATCCAATTAAGTGATTATTCTTAGGAAAACCTAAAACATTTGAAAGTGTTCCAATAATGATCATGGAATATACTGGAAAAATTATCAAATTACTAATGCCAGAAAAGGCACTGGGCCATAAAAGTTGTTTTATTTGCGGGGGTATGGAGAATATGATTAAACTTTTAAAAACATCCTAAATCCTTTGCCATTTAGATTCTTTTTAAGCATTAAAAAGCAAGAAAAGATGGAAGATTTCCCAGATGTTTTGATGGAAAGAGCAAATACTTGTCAAAGACAGCAAACCCAAAAAAGTAAACTACAGGTAAGTTTCATTAATGAACACAGACTCAAAGATCCTAAAATATAATACAAATAAATTTACCCAACAATGTAGCAAAAGACTATGCCAGAATTAATAAAGTTATGGAAGATACTAATGATGTTCACACATTGTTTCAGCTTTTTACAATCAGCATATATTTTTCTTCTGCTTTTAAAAAAAAAATAGTTTTTCCTTACAATTCTGTGGATTGTGTGGGCTCAGCCACGTGGTTCTTCAGTTCCCCAAGGCGTCAGCTAGTGCACAAATACACAGGTGCTTTCACCTGGCTACAGGGAAATCCAAGATGGCTTCCCTCACAGAGAAAGCATGTATTTTTCAAAAGCAACAGTGTTATTTTCTGGAGGAAAATGAAAGCAATGCTTATATCCAGTGATCAAGAGAACATGGAAAAGCTCATACTCTAGGTAAGTGTATAAATTAATCACAATTTTTTAAAGGCTGACAATAACTTTTAAAATGGCTATACTTTTTGACCCAGAAATCCCAATTTTAAGAACTGTGATGAGTTGGCTACAGTAACAGTCCCAAGATTTTCATGTTTTCTATAGTCATGCCCTTGGGAATGTCCTCTCAAACTTGTTCCAAGCTTGGCCATGTCACATGCTTTGACCTGTGGGACAGAGGCAAACCTAATGCAAACTAAAACTTTAAAAAAAGCTTGTACATTGGGGCTCATCACCTTGCTGCTCCTCCAATTCTGGTTGTTACGGAAACAAGCCTGGACTGCTAGAAAACGAGATACCACGATGGACCCAAGGGATGCACCATCTAATTGCAAACATACAAGCAAACCTAGTCTACATCCACAGATTCCAGCCTAGACCCACAGAACTGCCTCGTCCAAAATGCAGACCTGCAGAGCTCAATAAATAATTGCTGCTTGACACCACAAAGTCAATGGGTGATTTGTCACATAGTGAAGGCTAACTAATACTTATTCCTAGAAAATATTCAGAAACAGTCTTCCATAAAGACAAATGTACAAATAAAGATAATATGTACAAAGGCTAACTAATACTTATCCGTAGAAAATATTCAGAAACAGTCTTCCATAAAGACAAATGTACAACTACGTTATTTACAATGGTTAAATAACGTTAAATAATACAGGCTGCTCAGGTAAACTTTAGTACATCCATTCAATGAAAATCTATGCAGTTATTAAACATCCTCTTGTAGAAAATGATTTGATTTGATAAAATTTTTATAATATATCACTCAGTGCAAAAAAGATTATTAAAAAAATATGGCATGAGGCTATTTCCGTAAAAAAAATAATTAGAAACACACGGATCTGTATGCATGGGAAAGTTCTGGAATGATTTTAAAACGTTAACAATACCAGATTATTGTTTTCAGTTTGTTATGCTTTTCATATTTTCTGTACTGATTATATGTCAGGGTTTATACACAGTCATTGAACTGTACAGGGAGCTGAACCTGGAACACATCTGAGCCCACTGAAGGCCACTGCTAAGGAATCAGATAAGGGGTAATCCAGGCATGGATGTTAGAAAATCCTCCTATCATTATCTGTGTTAAAACAGCCTAAGCATGGTGCTTGGCAGCATAGCTGGGAAAAGAAAAACGGGAGAAGAGCTGGAACAGGCCACTACATTGCTGGCAAAGGCCTTCCTGCCATGGCTAATGTACTCTCTGCAAGTCCAGCGAGCTTCCCTGGTTTCTCGCTTCTAATTCTCAAGTCTCAATTCTGCTCCTCCAGCCTCTCCCTCCCATGTGGCTGTCTTACTTTTCCCTGTATTTACTGTTCATGTGGATATTCTCAGAATTTCTTTGCAGGAAAGAGGAAGGATTTGGGTAGGAGACCGGAGGAGAGGTTTGCAAAGATGATGTGCAGCCAAAGGTCTCAGCAAGGCTCCCACGACACTCCATTAGACGTCCCTAGACGTTTCTAGATTAAACATAAAAGGTCAAACATGGTGGCTCATGCCTATAATCCTAGCACTCTGGGAGGCCAAGGTGGGTGGATTGCTTGAGCTCAGGAGTTCCAGACCAGCCTGAGCAAGAGCAAGGCCCTGTCTATAGAAGAGCTGGGCATTGTGGCTAGTGCCTATATTCCTAGTTACTTGGGAGGCTGAGGCAGGAGGATAGAACCTGAGATGGTGGTACACTGAGATCAAAAGACTTGGATAATGACCTAGTTCTAATGCTAACTTGATGTCCATCTCTAGAATTTGCTTTCTCTCTCTGAACTGTGGTTTTCCTCTGTAAATACATCCCTCTGATGGTAAGCTCACATAAGAACCGGCATTGTTCTCTCTCATTCCATTGCGTATACGAGTAGTCACTCAAAAAATATAGATGGAGAAAAATAATAAGACTATCTACTTACCCACACAGGGTTTCAGATGAAGACCAAATAAATGAAGACACACGTGCTTTGAATTCATAAATCACATTACAAAGACATTTTAATGATTTTTTTATTGCTGTGAAGTAGGACTAATGCTCTTGTCTTGAAAATAACATGCTCGTCCCTTTGAGATAAAAGCTCTGGGGCTTTGCAAAACAAGGGTTGAGAATCACTGAAGTAAGAATTAAAGCTCATGACCTTAAAACGATTTAATCCACCAAATCAGCTGACATTGCATCCTGAAGCAACAGAGCTTTTTTAACCACCCATGTTGTCGGTCTTTAAAGTCCAGGGCGTAAGGCGCGGAATAGCAGAAGGGGGTGTTAGTTCACACCACTCTCACTGAGACGTGTGGAGAAACAATTCCCCGACACATCTGTCTGCCACCAATTAGAAGGAGTGTTCAGACCCTCACCAAAGATCTCTCTCAAGGGCTCCCAGGAACAGGAACATCTTTATCACTGAAACCAAGGGACTCATGCCACTTATTAACAGCCACTTGTTTCAGCAAAATGTCACGGGAAGATGTGGGATCCAGCCGTCTCCCAATTTGCACACACTTGAAAGCTGTTGGTGATACAGCCTTAGGAGGGCGTGGGCAGGGGGCCTATCGGTTTTCTCACATTACACTAGAAAGGATTCTAACTGCACAAGAAGGTAGGGTGTGGGATGTCAGCCAAGCTAAACACTGACAAATTCCCTTCTGGTCAGAGCCTGCAAAATTTCTGTGCTGTCTTTGGTGAAAGCTCCTCTCCCGGGTCGATGTGACGGACTGGCACGTGGCGTTCTCCTTCACAAATGGCTTCATTCGGATGCTCGTCAACCTCGCCAGGTCGTTCAGAGCAACACAGCCTCTTGGAAACCAAGCATCAGATCCACAACTGACCAGCTGCTCTAATTAAAAATTCATATCTCATCATCCTCCTTCATGGAACTAGATTTTGTGGAATAAATAACAATAACTCCTGACCGAACCCTCTCCTCCTTATAGCTAAGCCCAACCCAGAAAACGGGGCAAAGTTGTTTGGGAAATGTCCAAAAGAGCCCCGGCCTCTCGTACAGGTATTTTATTATTTGCAAAAATATTATTTATTGACACATGGTCCTCAGGAAAAAGTCAGAAACACAAATGCAAGCACCTGTGCGCATACACACAAAAATACACACACAGAGCACAGTATCACTCGTAACGTCACTACACAACGATAAGCACGTATAAAAATTGCAACTTTAGAAAACTGATTTTAAAAAAAAACTTTTTTGCGACAAAGTCTTCCTCAGGGTAGAGTACAGTGGTGTTATCCCAGCTCACAGCAACCTCAAACTCCTGGGCTCAAAGGATCCTCCTGCCTCAGTCTCCCAAACAGCTGGGACTGTAGGCGCCCACCGTGACACCTGGCTAATTTTTCTATTTTTAGTAGAGACAGAGTCTCACTCTTGATCAGGCTGGTCTTGAACTCCTGAGCTCAAGAAATCCTCCCACCTTGGCCTGCCAGGGAGCTAAAAAAAATTTTTAAGTCATACATTCCCTCAGCTTTTTTCACTAGACATACAAACATACACAGACATCCCATTTCACGACTTGCTTTTTTCCCCCCTATCCAGCCATATATCATGATCATTTTCCAAAGGAAGGCAGTAAGTAGTTTTCATGATCGTGTCACAGTCTATCGTATACCTTAAGATTAATTGCCTACTTGATGGTGTGGATATTTATAATTATTCTCTGTCACACATAACTACCTAATGGCCCTCCCAGCATATGTCTTTTTCTACAGGTCTCTTTTCTACAGAGGCTCTGGAAGTGGAGATCACTTAGGTAAGTTAGTACAAAAACGTAACGGCTAGCTTGCTTGAAGGGATGCATTCGTGGATACTGAAATAGCCCAGGGGTATGGTGGACACTGGTATAAGGAATGACTGGTGGCCTACAGATGCGAGTAAGACAGAAGCAAGAGGGTGGGATGTCCTTACAGGTGAGCTCTTCAACAAGAGCGAGAGCTTCAGAAAACAGCGATAAAAACGAGAGGACAGCAAACTCCTGACTCCAAGAGGGCTATTTTCCCTGAGTGGGATAAGGTTCCTCAGAGAAAGTCAGGCTTCTCTTCAAGCAGGAGGAGGGGAGACTGTTCAACAGAGGGAAGTACACAGGGTACGGTGGGAAGAGTCAACAGAGTACACGCATCCCAAAAGAGCAAGGGACCAGGTGAAGATGGAGCACTGGGACTAGAGCCCTCCCCTATCCCACCACTGAGAATTACAAAACTAGGAAGCACCGTGGAAAGTGAAAAGTCTGCTAAGTCTTCAGAGGAGCTCAGGTTATTTTGCTTCCAGAAATAGTTAAGGGTCCCGTGGAGTATCTCTCCTGGTTTCAGAGAAGTGGCGAAACATGTACCGTGCTTACAAAGTCATCTTAACCGTTATACTGTTCTGGGCCATGGCTGTCACAGAAAGGGCAAAGGCCCCCACAAAGGTCAGAGCAAGAGGATCAAGCCTT
Source organism: Galagoides demidoff (assembly GCA_963574575.1). NCBI lineage: Eukaryota > Metazoa > Chordata > Mammalia > Primates > Galagidae > Galagoides > Galagoides demidoff. The sequence goes on along the minus strand of CAUYQV010087071.1, from coordinate 47,731 downwards.
GATCTGGGCAAGGCAAGAGCTGTCACACAGGGATTGGGGCAGCTTGTTGCAACTGACTAAGGGTATTAGAAGGTTCGCAGAAAGAGAGTGAGACCTATCTCAGGAACCTTTTCTTGATTCAGGCAATAAAATTGATGAATGAAAGGTCAATATGTTCCTTTTCAAATATTAGCAAGTTCAACAAGGGTTTTTAAGGAGCTATAGAATACAGGAATCAACAGGACTTCCTAAGAGTAGGTCCATTCATTCACGGATTTATTCATTCAAAGACTGTGTATTGAGTGTCTATTATGAGTAAAGCACCATCCTTACTGTTGGAATTAGAGAACTACATAAACAAGTCCCTGCCCTCATGGAGAATATATTCTTATAACTAACAACAAACAAATAAATGCATAAGAAAATCCCAGGTAGTAACAGGTGGATGAAGTGAAAAGGAAAATAAACCTTGTTGCTGTTACTGTACACAGACACACAGCATAGCTGGATAACATAGGGTCTCCCAAAAGTGTCCCCTAAAGTCACCGTGCATAGGGAAAATGGGAAATTGTACCTAAATGTACCTCTATTTGCAAAATATTCATTACACAATTTTACAGAGGTGACCAACATGTACAGAATATTTTGTAAAATTGTATGATGGCTATTTTATAAATAAAGATACAGTTAGCTACTATTTCCTATTTTCCTGATGCATGGTGGCTTTAGGGGCAACTTTTGGGAAAGCCTATACTACCGTGATGATCCCCAAATAAGTAAGTTTGTTTTTCTCATGCTACATCAGCTGGCGAACCTGTTCTGTGTTTCCAGGAACAGGTTGATAGAGGAGCCACGACTCAAAGATTGCTCTGGATAGCCTCGAACCAGCAATCAAATGCTCCCATATAAAAGCGGCATGCTTACTTTGGATCACAACTCACTGCTTATCATTTAATTTTATTTTTTACTTCTTTTCCTTTTTTCTTTTAAGAGACAGGTTCTCGCTTTTGCTCAGGCTGGTCTTGAACTCCTGAGCTCAAGTGATCCTCCCACTTCAGCCTCCCAGAGTGCTAGAATTACAGGCATGAGCCACCAGGCCTGGCCACAACTGACTGGTTAGAATTTCTCATATGGTCCCACCTACCCACAAGGAAGGTAAGCAGTGCAATTATTGGTCTGCAAGGCTGAAAACCAGAAATATTTGCTGAAGAGTGTTAATGATCATGATAATTAGACAGAGAAAGAGAGATGTAACCATAGTAATAGCTAACATTTATATGGCACTGCTATGAGCCAGGCACCATTGAAAGCAACTTACATACCCTTTGTAATACTATGAAATAGGCTCTGTTATTAGTTTCAACATCAATCCCATTTCATAGCTGAGGAGACTGAGGCAGGGAAAGGTTTAAAAATGTAACCAAGATCACATACTTGGTGAGTGGCAAAGCTGGGGTTCAAACCCAAGTGGGATAACTCCAAAGTCTATGCTCTTAACCATAATACTTCATTGAATGTGGCTGAATGGTGGAGGGTGCCTGTGTATGGTAGATGGATGGCCGGATGGATAGGTGGGTGGGTGAACAGATGGATGACCAGTCATGACGAACATACAGCATTTATTAAGATAACAGAGCACCTGACTCACATTCTTCCAGCAGAACCAGCTCATACACCAGCAGGTCTCATATTCATACCCCACAGTCTGAGCCATCCAGTTATGTCACCACTCACATTCTCAATAGGTCCAGCTGTGGAAATGCTGTTACAGGATTCTAAGTTTACCTAAGACATGACATGGCTGGGCATGGTGGTTCACACCTATAATCCTAGCATTTGGAAGGTCAAGGCGAGTGGATTGCCTGAGCTCACAGGTTTGAGACTAGCCTGAGCCAGAACAAGACCCTGTGTCTAAAAATAGCCAGGTGTTATGGCAGGCACCTGTAGTCCCAGCTACTTGGGAGGTTTAGGCAAGAGAATCTTGAGGCTGCTGTGAGGTATGATGCCACGGCATTCTACCAATGGTGACAAAGTGAGACTCTGTCTCAAGAAAAAAAAAAAAAAAGACATAACATATGCCAGCTAGTGTGTCTCTTTGAGCCCTCTTGCAGCCTCAAGCCTCTCACTCTGTCCCCACACAGAAGCCCATCTCAGCAGGTGGGAAAGGACAACTCTTCACAGACAAAGACAGTCAAGCCTAGGTCTGCCCAGGGGTGGCCCAGACAGGCTGTGGTTGAGGAACAGCAGACATACGAGGGTGGTGGAGGGAGGGAGGACAAACCAGCAGTTATGGTCAAACCAATGGCACCTGACTCAGAAGCAGTAGGTTTTGAGGATTTCCCCCTCCCTGGCAGCAGCATACAATGAAAATGGGAAATAACTATCTCTTCATCTGCCAACACCATTCAGCTTCCCGGACAGAGAGAACACACAGAGAGAGGCCGCAAGGAAGAACAGTCCTGAACCTTCCACCCCAGGGCAGCCTGCTCCTGTGGCCTGGCCTTGCTACACAGCCCAAGAAAGCCTACCATCTCCCAGAGGAGGGCTTGTCTGCCAACTCGCAGAGCCACCAGATCCACTCACGAGCTTCCCTGGAGCTTCCTTTAGCTATGCCATCTACACTGCCCGGCCCACGCATCTCAACAACTCAACAACCTCCAAAGTCACTTGGACACAGCATCTGCCCTAGGAGACTGAATCCAGAGAGAGCATCCATGTATGGGTGAGGTCACAGCAGTCCACCAAATAGAAAGGACATGCCTGAAGGTCTCTAGCTGGGCCTTGCCATAACCAAGTCGGGAAGATGAGGAAGGGGGCCTAACGTCCTCAAGGAGAACTGAGAGTAAAGCAACTCTGAGCCTTGTGGTTAAGAATCTGTAGGATCCAGAGAAGGAGAAGAAACTAGACCTGGGAAAACAATGGGGACCCCACCAGGGAGGAAAAGCCCGGGGCCACCTGAGGGCCCGCCTTCACAAACCTTTCAGAGTACTTACCGCCTGCCAGCTGCTCTGAAAGCCCAGGCAGCGGCTTGGGATTGGGAGATTAGGTCCAGAGCCAGCTTTGGAAAAGGAATAGAGTGGAAGGATGTCTGTGGTCCCTGGGACACCCACCCCTAGGTGAAAACAGAGCTTCATTTCCTTAAGTCCAAGTGGGCAGGACTGGGTCAGGATGAGGTTAGGGAAGTGGGGAGGAGAGGCATGCACCAGAGGATTTGCACCTCTATCCCTAGAGGCGCTACAGGCAGGGAAGAAAGAAAGGACAGAGCATCAGAGGAGGTGAACAGCAGCATTACTAATGATGGCTCTGAACTGAGCATCTGCTGAGGCCAAGAACACCGCTCAACTCTTAATGTCCTGTATTCCAATCCCCATAGGAGGTAAAGATGAGGTGGATGCTGCGTTCAAAGTCCCACAGGCTGGGATTTGAACCTGGTTTGTTGCATTTCCAGAACATGAGTTTCCTTGAGTAAGGGAAGCAAGGAAGAGAACCAGCAGAGAGAAGCCTGTCTCCAGAAAAGGCCTTGATCCACCTGCAAGTCAGCCAAAGAAGCCCCTCTTGGCAGAGCCAGTCCGATCCCAGGAAACAGCAAAGGCCGTTGATGGAATGCTTAGAGTCAAATCCTTGCTCTGTGACCTCGAGCAAATCTACTGACCTCTTAGAGCCTCAGTATCCATAACTGTGATAAGTAACAACAACATACTTGACTGGAAGGGATGGTTTGAGGATGAAGGGAGAGAAAAGATGCAATGTTATTAGCACAGTTCAAGCACATGTTGATCTATCAGTAGAAGCCAGCCACTGTTAATGTTATTAGTATTGTGCTCCTCAGACCTGCTGGGGCCCAGCAAAAAATCAAAAACAAATACACCATGACCAGGACCACCTGATCATGCGGTCAATTTGCTGGTGGCTCCTAGGATTGATTCTTAAAGGTTCTAGAAAAAGTCCAAAAAAATATTTCCCCCACCAGCTTTCTGGTGTCTAAAATATACATTTTCCAGCACACACTGGCTTTCACTTCCCATTTAAAAACAAATCCAGTGCAGATATAGATTCACAGGAGGGGAAGGAGTGGGTAGCTGGGAACCCAGAGCTGACAGTGAACCAGAAGTGCCACAGAAGGGGCAGAAAAAACAAAGAAGAAGCTATGGATAGAGGTAAAAGCCTCAAGATCTCTCATCTACATGAGAGACACAGAGTTGATTCAGTTGGCACAAACAGTATAATGATTAGTGAATTTCTCTCCAAGGAAGGAAGATGAACATCACTGGGCAGGCTGTAATGAACAACATGTATTATTGTTACCATTATCGATTCCTCAGAGTGACACTTCACATGGATCATTCTACATTATCTTCACAATAGCCCCTGAAAGGAAGGCATTATTATCTTTCATTTGCTGAAGTGAAGTCAAGAGAAATTAAATAATTTAACCAAGATCATCTGCCCAGCAGACCTGGAACTCAAATTCAGGTTTCTCTGATCCCCAAGGCCTTATACTTAATCCCTACACCCTGGTATATCCATTCTTAATGCCACAGAAGAAGAGGAGAAGGTCACATTCCCAGGGTCCCCAGGCTGGGGTGATAGGACACCCACCCCTACATGAAAACAGAGCAAAGTGACTTCCACCCTCTAAGCCTCTCCTTCCCCCTCTATAACTGCTACCAAGGTGGTAGCCACTGAGTGAGTGAGTGAATACATGCAATGCTGTTAGTTTGAATTGAGATGTGCCGGGTGTGTAAAATACACACCAAATTTTAGAGACTTGGTATAAGAAAAAACATAAACTATATCATTAATAACTTTATACTGGGTACATGTTGATATGAGAATATTTAGAATTATACTTAGTGGAAGAAAATATTATCAAAATTAATTTCACCTGTGTTTTAACTTTTTAATGTGTTTGTATTTAAATTTTTTAAATTACATATGTAGCTCACACTTATAGCTCACATTTATTATCTCTAGCATCACTGATCTACAAAACGTGCTTACAGGGCTGATACGATGTTTAAAGATGTCACGTGTAAAATATACCAGGCATCCAGTTCCCTCCTTCGATTTACATCCGATCTACCAACAAGTCCTTTTAACTCTCAAATCCACCCATGTCCTGCCACCTGCACTGCCGCCACTGTAGACAAAGATACCATCTGTCCCCTGGTTATCTGCACTTGTCTCCTGACTCATCTTCCTGCTTCCACTCGAGCCCCCAAACAACCCATTCCCTATTCAGCAGCCAGTGGAAGATGTTTTAAATACAAATCCGATCCTTTCTACCCCCTCTACCTAAAACTTTCCAGCGGCCTCTCCCTGCACTTAGCAGAGAAGCTGATCCTGGCCTGTGGAGCCCTGCCCACATCCCACTTGCCTCATCATCCCACAAGACCCAAATCATGAAGGTCACGCCAAGGACCTTCACGTCACTAACCCCAGGCCCCCAAACAGTACTTTTCTAAATTCTGCAGGGCTGGTTCCTTCTCACCTTGTACTTCTCAGATCACCTGCTGCCTTCTTAGGAAGGCCTTTCTTATCAGTAGCCACTGACCACATCACTCTGTTGCCAGATCCTGCTTCAATTTCTTCATGACATTTATCACAAAATGAATTGATCCTGTTTTTTCAATGTATTTACTTGGGCACTGTTTGTCTTCTTGCTGGAATATCAGCTCCGGGAAGGCAGGTATCTGGCTAAGCCATTTTACCCCCACAGCCAACCTTGATGACTAGGACCATCTGCCAGTATATCCCAGTTAATTAACAGACATATCAGCTGTCTCTGTGGAGCAATGAGAGGCCAGGTCCCCAGAAAAAGTCTTCCCAAGATAGTTTCTACTTTTGGCAATTTCACTTCTGGATAGGTATCCCAAGGAATTGAAAGCCAGGCCTCAAAGAGATTCTTGCATACCCATGATCACAGCAGCATAACTCACAACAGCCAAGAGCTGGAAGCAGCCCAGTGTTCATCAACAGATGAACAGCTAAGCAAACTGCAGTCTTCACATGCAACAGAACATTCCAGAATATTCTAAAAGGAAGAAAATTTCAACACATGTTTCAACATGGGGGGAGATCGTGGTAAGTGGGACAGGCCGGGCACAAAAAGACAAACACTATAGGATTCCACATAAATGAGGCATCTAAAGTAGTCAAACTTAACAGAAACAGGAAGTAGAATGGTGGTTACCAGAGGATGGGGGGAGGGGCAAATGGGAAGTTATTGCCCATGAGCAGAGTTTCACTTTTACGAGATGAGAAAGGTCTGGAGATCTATGGTGTAACAATGTAAATATACTTAAAATGACTCACTGTACACTTAAAAATAATTAAGATGGTAAATTTTATGTTGTGTGCTTTGCAGTATGATTAAATTTTTTTTAATTATTTTTTATAAGTAGAGTTTCTGCCTACCCCAAGGAATAGAGTAGAAAATTATGACTAAATAAACTAACAGCAGGAAAATAAGAACAAGTGGAACTGAGAAAAGAACCAAGAAGAAAAGGAGTCGACCGACGTAGGGGTGGTCAACTGCCCTGTCCATTACTTGACCTTCACCTTGGGAAGATGCACACAGAGACCCGAGCCCCCATCAACACCACAGAGTGGTCAAGGGGAGAGGCAAATGCTCCTTTTAGCATCACTACTAAAAACTTCTAGACCTCTTCTCTGAGGACATATTTAGGGGTGCAGGCAAAGGATATTTATCAGAGCACTGCTTAGAACAGTGAGAAATGGCAAACATCCGTGATGACTATCCACAGGGCACCTGTGAGGTAAAGGGTGGTCATGCGTCTAATGAAGGCTGGGGAGTCACACTAAGAAAACAATGGCAAGATGTGAATGAAGTCTCCGGTGTCATCATGACCCCATTTGTGTGTGAGTGAGAGACAGAGACGAGGACACGCACCAAGGTATTAACCTTTCTGTGCAGAGAGGATATTTACTTTCTCCGCATTCTGCAATGTTCTATTCTGAATGTATATTGCTTCTGCAATGAGAAAAAAGAAAGATTTTTTTAAAGGATCTATGGCAGGAAAAATGTTTAGGAGAGAACCCTAGGGGATCCCAAAGAAAATTCTAGTACCCTACTTCTTTCACTAAAAGTCAAAATTATAGCACAGGATGAATGCCCAGTTAAGGAACAGAAAACACAAAACTTCAGTTATGTAATCCAGAAAGGCCTGCAGAGGCTGTCAGACACCCCACCGAGACCCAAATGGACCTTTTGGAACACAAACCAGGGCAGAGAAAACACACACAAAAAGTAATAAATAGAACCTACCCAGAGATTAAAGATTAAGCGTGCAGAATCACAAAGACAAAACCCTCTGTAAGAAAGGAGAGAAGAATGAAATAAGAAACATCTATGCCTCTTTTGGACAGGCCTTATGTTGAGGGGGTTCTGAAAGCTCACTCCCCACCATTTTAGGGACCCCCTATAATTAAGCTAATACTAAGAGGAAAGAGCCCTTCTATTTAACTGCCATCTACATGCGCACAAGAGGTGAGTCAGGCAGCGCCTCCAGCAGAATTGAAAAGTCCCAAGAACCTGCCAGCTGATCTAGCTTCTATGCTGCTGCCTGACCTGCGGTTGGGCATATACACAACTGTGTATTTTGTGACTCCCAGAGAGTCCCATTGAGTCTGAGGACAGATACTAACACCAGTAAATGTGTTCAGAGTATGTCTCACATGCCAGGCACTGTTGTAAATACCACATATACACATATACTCATTCAATCTTCAGAAAAACCTATGACAGAGGTATCTTCATTATCCCCATTTTACAGATGAGAAAACTGAGGCACAGAGAGGTTAAGTAACTTGCCCAAGGTCACATATATTAAAAAATAATGGGCTGGGCGCAGTGCCTCACACCCGTAAACCCAGAACTCTGGGAGGCTGAGGCAGGTGGACTACCTGAGCTCTGGAGTTTGAGACCAGCCTGAGCCAGAATGAGACCCTGTCTCTATAAATAGCCAGGCACTGTGGCAGGTGCCTGTAGTCCCAGCTACTTGGAAGGCTGAGGCAAGAGCATAGCTTGAGCCCAAGAGTTTGACGTTGCTGTGAGCTACAAAGCCATGGCACTCTACCAAGAGCAACAAAGTGAAATTCCGTCTCAAAAAATATTAATGAATGAATTTAATTAAATAATAAAAAATGACAGAGGCAGGATTCAAACTCAGAAAGTTGCAGCTCCAGATTCTGTGCTCTGAACCACTATGCCATCCTCTTGGAAATCCAAAGGACCAATAAGGGTTTTTCCCAAAACACTATGGCATCTGTTTGCCAGAGATTGATCTCAAGGAGAGTTGTATGGAAAGCCTCAGGGTGAATATCCTTGTACCTCATCACAAGCTATATCAACAGCCCAAACTCACTCAGGAAAAGTACTTTCCCACCCCCATGTCTCCTACTACTTCAGTCCATGATCCTCAGTATTCTCTACTTCCTAAGTGCCTACAAAACATGAAAACCAGCTGTCAGGAGGGGCCACACTCCACTCAATCACTACACTGCACTGCCTCTGAAGAACACAGGCCCTGCAGCCAGAATAACAGGTCAAAGCCTCCTCTATGCAGCCTGGCTGCATGACCCATGGAAACATAATTAACTTCTCCCCACTCTTCCATTATTCTGTCTATAAAATAGGGATAAGGCCAGCTCTAGTGGCTCATGCCTATAATCCCTGCACTTTGGGAGGCTGAGGCAGGAGGATCACTTGAGACCAGGAGCTCAAGACCAGCCTGGGCAACATAGCAAGATACCATCTCTACAAGGAAATAAGCTGGGTATGATGGTATGTACCTATAGTTTAAGCTACTCAGGAGGCTGAGATGGGGAGAACCCTAGAGCCCAGGAATCCAATCTGAGTAACAGAGCAAGACCTTGTCTTAAAAAATAAAGAAATAAATAGGGATAATAAAAGTACTTATCCTCATTACTCATGGAGTCCATATTTACAAATTTGCCTATTGGCTGAAATTTATTTGTAACCCCCAAATCAATACTTGCAAACATACAGTGGCAAAATATGTGATCATGTGATGACACATTCCCAGCTGAGGTCAAACACAGCAGGGTTTTGCCTGCTTGTTTCAGCTATAAGCAAGCTTTTTTTTTTTGTAGCATATTAGCATCACATTTTTGTGGGATTTGTTGGTGATTTTGCTGTTGAAGTACTATCTGGTGTTCCTGAGCACAAGCAAGCTGTGATGAGTCACATGTGCGTTACATAAACCACGTTCAGGCATGAACTGTAGTTCTGGTTGGCCGTGAGTTTAATGTTGATGAGTCAATGATATGTATATTAAAGTGTCTTTAAACAGAAATGCACATAAAATGAGGTTATGGGTTGATGAGATGATGGACATGCTGTGAGCAGAGCAGAGGCTCACAGCAACCTGACTTTGTATTTCCGCTAGGAGGAGGGGTTCAGGATACACTAATTCAGTGTTTGCAGTGACCTAACAGAACATAACTACTGTGAATAATGAGAACTGACTGTATTTCACAGCTCTGTCAGTCTTAAGTAAGCAGATATCACTAGGGCATGTAGAATGGTGCTTAGACACATTCTAAGAGCAGTGGAGGGATTTCCATTGCCATTTATTCTTAGCTTGAAGACTGAAATGAAATCAAAGAGCACTAGGCCCCCACACAGAACAGCTAACTGTCTTGAGTTGAGTGTGACAGTTGAGTGGCCCATCTGGAAGAGAATTTATGTACGTGTTTATTTTTTTTGAAATAGAGTTTCACTCTGTACCCTGGGTAGAGTACAGTGACATCATAGCTCACAACAACTTCAAATTTCTGGGCTCAAGATGCTCTTGCCTCAGCCTCCTGAGTAGCTGGGACTAAAGGCATGAGCCACCACACCAGGATAATTTTTTCTATTTTTAGTAGAGATGGGATCTCACTCTTGCTCAGGCTGGTCTCAAACTCCTGAGCTCAAGCAATCCACCTGCCTCAGCCTCCTAGAATGCTAGGATTATAGGAGTGAGCCACCATGCCCAGCCAGGAAGAGAATTTTGATGATACGGCACACTGCCAGTAAGGAGCTCAGGAAAGACTTTGGTGAACTCCTTGGGGTTCACCTGTCCAGAATCCACTCTGCTTGGTTTTCCTTGGGGAGCGTTACTCGGGATCTTGGTGGGGCCCAATGATTCAAGGACGGTCATGTGACTCAAAGAAGACCAATCAAAAGCTCCCTCTGCAGAATGTGCACCAAGAACAGTTACTCAACCTGCCCAAGGTGCCTTGAAGGAAGAGGCGATCAGTCCCTGCTTCTTAGATCCTCAGAAATTCTTTGGTTCCTGAACTTTCTATAGCCTATTTCTTCATCTTTTCCTCCACTTGTTTTCTCCCACATCCTTCTAATAAATTTATTTTTACATAAGTTGATCAAAGTCAGTTTATGTTACTTGTAAGCCAAAGAATCCTAAGACAGAAATTTTTAAGGGATGAACTTTTTTCCACTCACCTTTCTCTGCTACTTGGAGTCTCGGGGGGAAAAAAAGAAGGAAAGAAAGAAGGGGAGGGAGGGAAGAAGGAAGGGTCAATTGCAGTACCAAACACCTTCTCCAACTGAACAATGTGCTTTGGGTGGTAGTGTTTTGAGAGGAGAGGGCAGAGCAAACACATCTATAAGTACCCAGATGCCAGATGAATTTCATATCAGAGTTCTAAGAGATCTCCCCAAAGAGATCACCATACCACACTAGCTATGATCCTAGAAGAATCCTGGAGAAAAAGAGAAACACTAAGAGGTACACAAATGTTATTCTGTTTTTCAAAAAAAGAAACAGTGGCTTTGAAGACAAAAGAGCCAGCATAAGGGGAGTAAAACATATCAGAGGAACCCCAGTTCCTCTTTCTGTGTGTTTTGTTTTGGTTTGGGGCAGCTGCTAATCTGGTGGAGGGCTGCTGATCTGGTGGAGGGGGAGAATGATATGGAGTAGATCTCTGCACTTGGACAAAGCATTTCCCAGTGTTGCTTGCAGTGAGTAATCTTTTTGGAATGGTGGGAAATGTGTTGTCTTCTCAGACAGGTTAGGGGATTGGTAGCAAGTTAACATCTACGGACGGATGGTACTGATTAATACAAATTTGCCTTGGTGACTGTTAGAAGTAAAATTATGTATGTAATTGTTTCACACCTAGCTTTCCCAGTAGACTGTGGGATCGGTGAGTGAACAGGTAGCATCTGTCTTGGTCATATTTATATCTCCCACACCTCGCATTGTGCCTGGCACATAGATAGGAGTGAAAAAAAAAAACTATTGTATGCAAGAATCATTGACTTTATGTCAACCTTGTAAGAGACCTCCATAACAGCTACAAACATAAATGCCCCCAGGGTCAGGCCAGTCATGTAAAATGAGGTATACAGAAAGGTAATCTCCATCCTTTTTGGCACCAGGGACCAGTTTCATGGAAGATAATTTTTTTCATGTCATGATTCAAGTGTATTAGATTTATTGGGCACTTTATTTTTTTTTATTATTATTATTACACTGTTGTATAATGAAATAATTATACAGCTACCTCCATTTCTTCTTTGTGTGTATTTTGGTTTGGGTTTGGACAGCTGCTAATCTGGTAGACAGAGGAAGAGTGATAGGGAGTATCACCATAATGCAGAATCCGTAGGAGCGTGAGTGTGCTTTCCTGCAGCTAGACAGTCCCTTGGCGGGGGGAGGGGGGATGAGAGACAATGACAGATGAAGGTTTGCTTGCCTGCCCACCACTCACCTCCTGCTATGCAGCCCAGTTTTCAACAGGCCATGGACCAGTAATGGTCCACAGCCCAGGGCCAAAGGAGTTCATAACCATCCAAAAAAGTCAGCTACCACTCAGTTCTATCCATGGTGCCATGAGGGAATGCAGAACTTGGGCAATAATAATAGATAATAATACATATAATAAATAATATCTGTATTTCAGCACCTTTTAAAAGATCATTTTAATCAATTTTAATGATCCTTTAAGAGGTATCTCAATACAGATATTTGATTATAAAATTTTCCTATGACCTGTATTTAAAAATAGGAACATGTATATGTATACATATATATATGTATTTTTTTAAAATCTTTTCAGATGAAGCAAAACATGTCTACAGAGAGATTCAGTCCTTGGATACCTGGGGGTAAACTCTGCTAAAGAGGGGCCCTGGGCCTTTGTCCTCAGTTCTGGCTTAGCTGATTTTTTTTTTTAAATCCAGACTTAGAGAAAGGATCAAATGAGTCAAATTTGAAAACAGCACACAACCCAGAAAGCTAGTAGCAATGCTGGAAGATAGAAGTAGGATTTTAAACACAGGTAACAGAATGGATTTAACGTGAGCAAGTGTAAGTTCCAAAAACTCAATTTACAAATCCAGGAACACAATTTGGATTAAGAGGGTTTTCAGATTAAGTATTTGTGAAGTAGGATTTTAAACATAGGTAACAGAATGGATTTAACATGAGCAAGTGTAAGTTCCAGAAACCACATTTACAAGTCCAGGAACACAATTTGGATTAAGAGGTTTTCAGATTAAGTATTTGTGAATTGCTTGAGGACTTCATTAGACAAAAAGCTGGGTGAGTCAGCAATGTAAGAGGACTGCCAAAAAAAAAAAAAAGTGAATGATTTTAGATTAATTGAAATATATTATCTATATCAGTGATTACACATTTTGTTTGGCCTGCTAGTTGCTTTTTAGTTTAAAAAAAAAAACAAATTATTAACACTCCGAAATAATAAATTTCTTATATATTTATATATCCTGATTTCCTGCCTCTCTTGGAAAAAAAAAATAAGAAAGAATCTGGCAACACTAAGCCTGTGTTTCCACATTGGCTTGAGCCAACTGTCTTGCCACAGTCCCCACCATTCCCTATGGTATGCCCATCACCCATACTAACTGTCAGTTGCCAATTCTCATCACATTTGAATTGTTATTTGCCCTATGGTACACGTACATAAAAGCAAACCACCTTCTGTGCCCACACCTCTATAGAAAGGAAAAAAATAAAGGCCATGTTGAAAAATAAGTATGTTTCCAAAAATTATATATGTTTTCTCTGTAAACTTAAGAAAATTATTAAGGTTTCACAACAGGTATTTTTATATGTGAGATGTTTCATTCATTTAAGGCAGTTTCCTGGCCCCTGTAGGAATCTGAATTTCTGACCCCCAATCTGGCACATGAGATCTGATGGCTCATCTCCATTCAGTGACAGGCAGACCTCTAGCAAAGTGTTACAGAGGCTTTCAGAATCCAATATTGGTGATAAGGTCCATGGACAAGGTGGAAATTCGAGGCCAGGTTAAAGAACTTTTTTCATCCATAAAACAAAATTCTACACTGCCATTTAAATAGTATACTCAGGTTTCTCCTCAGATCATATTAATCTTTTACCTTTTACTAAATGTCTATATGTTCTGACGTGGAAAAGTAGATACTCTTAGTGAAATCAGAAAGTTGTAGAATTAAATGTTTAGCCTAATACTATTTTAGTAAATACACCAGTACGTGGGTTGTCGGTGTGTATTTGTTTTAAGTATAGATGAGTTTTTCCTTCCAACTTTGAAACTCAAGGGTTCTGTGAAATTTCCGCATTCATGACAGCCAAATATAAGATCAGGAAATGACCAAGTGATTTACAGAGGCAGCAGGCAAGAATCAAGTGTAATTAGAGGTAAGTGTGCTGGGAAGTATTTTAAAAATAATAATTTTGGTGAGACCGAGTGGGAGGATATGTTTGAGAGCCTTGACAGGCAAGCTCGTGGGGCCTCAAAACAGATATACTGATTTTTCCAGCTTCTAGCTGACATCTCTTGTGATGTCTGCTCACCCCTGGGCAGACTTCTCTGAAACTGCCCCTCCCCTCTACAGGGGTGGACCCCAGCCACAGTGTCATCCCTATCCATATCCCCCAGCCACAGCCAACCAGCCACAGGGCAGGCATCCCCAAGGAAGGCCGGTCAGGTCATCCCAGAAACTTGCAAATAGACTTAAGAGATGCTCTCTGTCCATGCTGGGAAATAAGCATGAAGTATGGCCAGAAAGAACACCACTGATTCAGTCCAAACATAGGCCAAGGAAGATGATCAATAAAGAAAAGAGAGTAAGACAGACACACAGGATCAAAAGAACCCACGGCCCAAAGATAAAGAGAGACTTAAACAGCACAGCTGCCTAATGCCATGTGCCCAGTGGCTTTCCAGTTTTTTCCATCCAGTTGCTGAAGCCCAGCTGAAGTTCCTGCACTTCAATCACACATGACCTCCAATAATAATAACAACGACAATAATAATAGCAGCAGCAACACTCCCACGCAGTTTACCATCTGCTTGGCAATCAGTGCTTTCATGAAATTCCATTTTTCTGACAACCTTTTGAGGCCGCTAACATTTCTTATCCTCTTCCACACTTTTTGTAGGCAAGGAAACTGAGGCATAGAGAGGTTAAGTAACTTCCCAGGTTGCCTGGCTAGGAAGTGGTAGAGCCGAAATCTGAACCCAAACAGTAGCCCTCCAGAGGCTTTACATTTAACTATTAACTACTCACCTCTTGAGGCCAGACCCAGTGGCTCACACCTGTAATCCCAGCACTCTGGAAGGCTGAGGCAGGTGGACTGCCTGAGCTCACAAGTTCAAGACTAGCTCTGAGCTAGAGCAAGACTCCGTCTCTAAAAATAGCTGGGTGTTGTGGTAGATACCTGTAGTCCCAGCTACGTGAGAGGCTGGTTGCTGTGAGCTGTGATGCCAGGACACTCTACCAGGGGCGACAAAGTAAGACTGTCCCAAAAAAATGAATAAATAAAAAAAAAAACAATTCACCTCTTGGCCTAAGTTGGCCTAAGTGAGTTTCCATCACTGATAACTCAAAACAACTTTCCCTAGACATGGAGTACCACGTGGACTTACGGAAAAGCAGCACCTGGAAGGCATTGTCACAGGAACACTGCCAGTTCTCCCTGCTAAGTTGGCCAGCAAGAGGCCATTTCTTGGAACTAGGGTGGCTGCTGGCACCAGGGCCTGCAGCTGCAAAGAGCCATGACACAGCCACTCAGGCCTGAGTTAGCATCCTCTCAACAAACGCATGTGTGCAGTACCCACTATGTGCTAGCTACCGCTCTAGGTGCTACCTCTCAACAAACGCATGTGTGCAGTACCCACTAAGTGCTAGCTACCACTCTAGGTGCTACCTCTCAACAAACGCATGTGTGCAGTACCCACTATGTGCTAGCTGCCGCTCTAGGTGCTACCTCTCAACAAACGTGTGTGTGCCGTACCCACTATGTGCTAGCTACCACTCTAGGTGCTAGAGAAATACAAAGACTAAATCAGGCAAGGGCCTGCCTCTCCCAATGCTTACATTCTAGAAGAGGAAGACTAACTAGTCATTTTACATAGTGACAGGTGCTATGAAAGAAGAAAAAACAAGGTGATGTGATTACACCAGTGTTGGACAGGTAGCTGGGGGAGGCTCAGAGGGTGGCATTTGAGGTGATACTGAAATGTCAAGGAAAACCAACTAATGCCACCATCCTGGGGAAGAGATAGACAGGAGCCCAGGGCCAAGAAAAAGCTTGTCAAGCTCAAGGAACAGACAGAAGGCAGAGTGTATGGAGCACACACTCACTCCACAGTATCTAGCAAGCACACACAGCCTTCAAGGGCCAGGCGTGTGGCGAGAAAGATGGCCATGATCTGTCCCTTGGTTTGTACAATTCAGAGGCTCATGAAGGAGCCAGCATGGTAGGCCACACAAAGGCCAGCTCTTCATTCCTTCCTGTGTCCACATCCCTTGTGACATAAGTGGGTAGCTCCTTTCCTTAAGAGGCAGAGCCCATCCCCCACTTCTGGAATCTGGGCCGCTGGGGACTTGCTCGTGGCCAGTACACAGAATGCAGCAGAAGGGTCAGGAGCCAATCCTGAAGCTCATCTTGCAGAAGTGCTGTGTTCCTGGTGCCTCAGAACTACGTCCATCCGCCCCCAGAACCAGCCCTAGGTGCCTGCTGGATAAGGAGACACACAAAGCCCAGTCTCCCTACTGTTTTCAACTAACTCACATCCAAATGCCAGACCCTTGAACTGACCCTAGACCGACCAGCCCCCAGATAACCTGTGAGCAGTCCACAGGATGAATGAGCCCAGCCCAGATCAGAAGCACCCGGCTGATCTGAGGAACAGTGTGCAGGTTTAGGGGTAGTTTGTTACAAAGAAGTAGCTAATTCGCACGCCAGGGTGCATGCCTGGACAGAGAGCAGCACAGGGAGCTGTGGCAATGACCAGAAATCACCCATGACAGCCAGCTTTGTGGCTGCGCCTGATGGTGCCTCCACAGTCCTAATCCACCTACCCGCAGGTAGGTCCTGCCACAGCCCCAGGCTCTGCCCAGAGGCAGCAACCGCTCTAATGTGCGCTAAGGAAGAGACGCACCTAATGGCTTCACTGAACAGTACCAAGAGCACAGTTAGAAGGCACCTCCGGTTAAAGGCACTGCCTCTAGAATCAAACACACATGGCTTTAAGTTCCAAATCCTGCCTCTTTCTGGCTAGGATTAACTTGTTTAACCTCTCCAGACTTTTGTTTTGGTAAAAACGCATGTTGGAGAGTACCTGGCACGTAGCACAAGCTGTATAAGTGCTTACAGTTATTATATGTGAGCAAAAGGGGGGGAAACTCCCAGTTATATGTGAACAAAATGGAGGGAAACTGCCCGTGTGAGGAGCATGCCACCGACTGGTGGTATTTGAAAGAACTTTAGCTGGAACATAGACACGGCATTCAATCACACCAAACCACATGACGAGGACATTGTTTCCCTTTTGATTCTTTTTCAATCCTGATTTATCAAAGTAAAAAGTCTGCTGAGTGCTTAGAACACCATTCTAATATTTGCTAAGCTCCCTTTTGGAAAAGAGAGAGGATGTTTCATCCTTGTCATCCACGGTGCCTAGGCGCTAGAATTGCATAATATTGTTTTAATTACGTTCATTTCGATAGTTACTAATTATTTGTGGTGCTACTGTTTTTCCATTCATACGGTGACAAAGTTTCCATTAAAATAAATGTGTCAAAATGAAAAAACTGAGACCATTTAAAGAAAAAGATGTATTGAAAAGAAAAAAAGGACAGGTAGCACATAGACGAAGCAAATATCACGTAGGGCAGAAGAGAATTGTCACGAAAGACTGAAATAAGGGAAAGAATATGGGTAGGATTTGGAATTTAACGTGGTTAAAAACGCCAACTTAGCTAGGTTACTCACTATAGGAATGTGTCAGTCAGCTCCTGCTTGGTAACACTGCAACAACAAGTAATCCCAGAATTCCAGTGACCTATCATATCCAAAGTTTAGTTCTTGCTAAGGCTGTGTGTCACTGCAGTTGTCTGTGGCTCTGTGGCTCAGCTCCCTGTGTCTTTTCCATCCTAGGATATAAGCTGAGGAATTAATCCTTTCTTGGCTATGTTGGGGAAAGAACAATGACCAACCATGGCATGGCTCTTAAGGCCATGGATATACAGTATATCACATCTGCTCACATTCCACTGGCCAGTGCACGTCCCATGGCCAAGAGCCACACCAACAGCACAGAAAAGTCTATCACTCCCGCAAGGAGACACAAAACACCACAGACCAACAGGTAAGGATGTATAATCCTCTTACAGGATTACACTGCAAATAATTAAGACAATAACACAATCTTACACAGTGAACTTGGGCCATCCATCTCACTTCTAGTCCCCCATTGGTGAAATGGGAATACCTACCTCAGAGTCAAGCTCCTTCTTTCTCAGCTTCTAAAATTCATCTGGGGCAACTCAAACCAAATTTAGAAAGCCCTTGGGAGACCAGCTGTATTCAAAAGTTTGGTCCAAGATCTTCAAGGTGCCAAAAACAAACCCAAGCGGATCAGACACTCTGTGAGAGACAGGCACCCCGTCAAGCTGGCCACGGTGCCCCCTATCCCAGGTGTTCATGTTACCACTTAATGAAAATCTTATTGGACAAGCACTTACCCATTCTGGAACTAAAGAGAAATGGAGGGGAAATGGTTCTGTTCATTGATATCTTAACATCAATGTAGGGATGAAAAGTACATATTCTGGCATTTGAATCATGGCTCTGCTGCTGATTATATGAGCTTTAGCAAGTTAAATAGCTGAGTCTCCTATTATTTATCCTTAAAATGGAGGAAAAAACATTTAACTTATATGTTACTGTGAAAATTAAATGAGACAATTCAGGTGTATACCTTACCACTGTGCCTAGCCCAAATAAATACTCAATAAATAGGAATCTTATGAATTCTAGTTCATGTTCCAGAGTATAAAAGTTCAAGTATTTCAAATAGATGCCTGGCACCTGGTATGGGGCAGTCCTTGCTTACACCAGCTGTATAAGTCTGAGTTTTAATTTTTTTGTTTCCCATTTGTTCTATGGGTCAGTGTACTGCTCCCTGGGAATCCCATAGAGACAGCCTGAGCTTGTTTCTGTGTAATTCTTTTTGAAGGACCTGAAGAAATACAATAGTGCAGAGGTCATCTCTAAAAGCGACAAATGGATGAGGACCATAGCAATGTTATTGCTCCAGGATACTTCAGCAAAAAGCTGTTATCAGTGTACACAGAGACCCTCAGCAAACAGACCCTATGGGTCTTTTGAGCTGGATCCCCTGTTTTGTGTATGGTGGATGCTTTTAGCAACCAAGTCTGTTCCATCTCCCAGCTGAAGGACTTCTCACCAATTACTTGGAAGAGAGATGAATAATTAAAAACTTCTCTCTAGAGATACCAAGTGGACGTGTCTGGCTAATCGTGAAAGGTTGGAGATAATAATCCTGTGGCTCCCAGCAGTCTGGTCTATTTCTAAGTCTGCTCAGGCTTTCAAAGTCTACTCAAGACTACACAAGTTGTGACTGTGAGTTAAACACGAACTCTCCCAGTCTCAGTTTTCTCACCTGTAAAATGGGAATGATGGATTGTTTGGAAACACTTTGTAAGTCTTCAAGAGATAAACCAATAACAGGGGAGTCTGTCATTCCAGGCACCCGAATGACATAGGACTCAGGACTTGATGGAATAGACCAGGACAAATGCCAACACAAATAACTATCAAAGGATGGGTGTCTAGGAGATCGAAGTAAAAATGCCCACACATCAATAATAAGATGTAAAGGGGAAGTAAATATTCATAGAAGAGATGAAATATAATTTGTCACTAAGTATATAAAAAGATGTTTGATCTCACTATGAGTGAAAAACGCTCACTAAAATCAAATGCTACATTTCTCCCATCAGATTAGGGAAAATGCTAAAGCCTAATAATATCATGACTTGGGAAAGATGCAGTGAAACAGAACCACACGCTGTTGGTGGGAGTATACACTGGTCCAGCCACTTTGGAGAACAGTTGGCAATATCTATTAAAAGCTGAATCGTGTATACGCCACGGCCAAGCCATTCTACTTCTCAGGAACTAGAGAAACACTTGCATATGTGTGAGATGTGTAGAAAGATGCTCATTGCCATACTGTTTTTAATAGACACCACCTCTCCAAAAAAGAATCTAAAATGTTCATCAAAGAGGAAGTGGCCACATCCACAGAGAAAGTTCATACTACGGAGTAGGAGCCAGAGAACTCTGCAAGGAGACATCAAACTTACAAACAATAGTGGCTGCTGGGGCAGGAAGAGGGGACCTAGATTGGGTGTCAAAGGAGTTAAAAGGTCCTTAACCTCATCTACAGGATGTGTAACGTACTTTAATGAGATTGTATTTACACCTTTCTTATGAACTTTATAATTTTAACATAGTAGGACACCCTCACTATATCATCTGCAGTGGGTCACAAAATCTAGCGGGCTCTAGAATCAGCAGAAAATATGCTTATGGGGATAAATATGGCCATAATTATTACCCCAGTACTGGGGCCTTTAAGGTCCCCTGATACTTTCTTTTTACTCTGAGAAACAAGCTGTAAACTGTGGCACACCTGGCTTTTAGCTACTAGAGACCTAAAGGCTTAATCCCTTCCCAGGGGCAATAATTAACATTTTTAATGCTGGCAATTTACAATCAATCAAGTTAACAATTGCTGCTCTTATTCTACCTCTTGTGGGAGAAAAGAGAAGTGTGTTAGGGTTGGAGGGGACTCCAACTAGACCCCTTAGAGCTGGGGGTGGGAGAGCAATGTGGCCCAGAAGGGGTCCTGAACTCAGGAAGAGGAGGACGGAGAGCAGAAGCGGGAAGTCTAACAAGCAGACCCCAGCATGACAGCCAGAGACCGTCCTCTTCTGGGCTTAAGTCTACCTTTCCAGAACCTTCACTCAGCTCCTTCTAACCCAAAAGGCAGAACCTGAGTCAATCATAAAGGATCAGACCTCTGACAACACAGGCAAGTAAGTGACCAACACAGAGGGCCCTGGGTCACTCTGTGGCCCAGGCTAAAACACAATGGCATCTTCATAGCTCACAGCAAACTCAAACTCCTGGGCTCAAGTGCCTCTCTCTCCTGCCTCAGCCTCCCAAGTAACTGGGACTACAGGGAGCACCACAATGCTTGGCTTATTTTTCTATTTTTTGTAGTGACTGGGTCTCACTCTTGCTCAGGCTGGTGTTAAACTCCTGGCCTCAAGCAATCCTCCCTCCTCAGCATCCCAGAGTGCTAGAGTTACAGGGGAGAGCCACCACTCCTGGCCCTGCAAAATGCACCCTGTCTGAATGCTGCAGCCCCAGTATGTGCCATCCAGTAGGTGCTCCCTAAATATTCTCTGACTCATAAAATGGGGAGTACTTCCAGCAATATAGCAAGAAGCTTGAAACACAGTACTTAGGGGTGAGATAGCTCACTGAGGGGAGGCAGTGGTTAGCAAAGAGAATTAGAAATGGCTCTACTTTGGGGAGGGCCATTTTAGTTCCTAAAGAGAATAAAATGCTAAGCTTTTACTAGGATTCTTTTCCATAGTTCTGCGTGTTGTTTAAAAGTTAGGGCCTTCATGCCAGTGCCCCCTCCAAAGAACAAGGCAAATCTTACTACTAAGTCTTAAAGGCTGACCTCAGTTTAGCTAAGATTTTATTACTCTATGCCCATTAGTGACAGGCTAATACAAAAATAAAAGCCAAAACTTCCTCTTTTATCTGAAAAAAAAGAGAGAAAGAAGAAAAGAAAGAAAAGCAGAAAGGAAAAAAAATGAATTCTAAACTTCCTCCCTTTTAACCACAACTTACTACTGACTTTTACCTTGGTAATAAGATTGTCAAATAAGTAATAATCAGATACCTCATTGGTCCTAACTGATAGCTTCTATCTCACACTTGGCCTGGAACATTGCCTGTTCATTCCAACCTTTAATAAAACAGAGATGGTCGAGGGACCCTGATCGGAAAGGAACAAAACTAACTCAAGGCTGCCGTAAAACTGCCCACTCAGCTCTGTGACTGCCACAGTGATATCACAGGGCACTTGTCATGCCAAAAACAAAACTGAACCCCAACAGCCAGACTATTCTGAGACATAATCCACACCCTGGAAGGAAATGGGACATTGGGTATGGCAGCCTGAATTTGGGCCCAGGCTCTGCCACTGACTAGCTGGGTGATACTGGGGAAGTGACTTGACCTCTCTGGTGTCAGTTCTCCCATACGTTACATAGAAAGGAAGCTTGTTTCTGGTATGCTCAAGATATCTCCAGCTAGACCTAATTCCATGTTTTTTAATGTCATCTTTAAACTCTTTAAGCATCACCAGTAACATGCTTTAGATTTCTTTTAAATACACTCATTTCTGAGATGACAGACTTCACTTTAAAAAAAAAAAAAAGTACACCCTTGTGTGAATAACTCCCAAATCCTTACCTCCATCTTGGACTTCTCATTATTCCCAGTTGCCTCTGGACACTTATACCTAGACATACCAGAGACATAACTCGAACTCAACATAGCCAATGCACAACTCACTATCTCCTTCCTCAAGCTTCCTTTTCTGGTGTCTGTGATACCCCTATTCATCAAGTACCCAAACCAGAACTACTGTGAGAGCTGATGATACTCACACTCCTTTTTGTTTTGCATCCTATGCTAGGCAGGATGCTGCTGTCTCTTACACAAACACTACCAAGTTTGATCCTGAGGTCTGGGAGGTGAGGTCCTATTGCTATCATTCACCCCTTTTTAAAATGAGGAAGCTGAGGATCCTGGGGTTGGGATTTGAATGCAGATCTAATTTCTCTCTCTCTCTCTCCTCTCTGTCCTCTCTCTCCCCTCCCTGCACCCCACCAACATTTCTTCCTGGTGCCTCCTCTGCCTCCAAACCCACCCAAGAACACAGGCTCCTCTGTGCAGCCCCCGGAAAGTGAGCTGCTTCCAGCCCTTCCCCTCCCTACCATCGCCCTACCTTGTAAGTGTTTGGTTTACGGGTCTTTCCTACAAGCCTGGCAGCCTTATTTGCCTATGTCTCCCCCTGCCCATCCGTGGGTGGCTGAATATGCCAGGCAGACCACACTATGCTATTACTCCCTTTATATCACTCTGCTCTGAGAGGACTTCACAAGAGATGCTCAGGGATCTCACACTGTCCACAACAGACCCCTCACCTTGGGGTGCCGCCCTCTGTGCCACAGCCACAGACTGGCCAGGCCTACTGGCAGAGCCACTGAACCTGTAAACTTCAGGATCAGACTGCCTGGGTTGGTCACCTTCTCAAATCCTCCTTAGCTGTGAGACCTGGAGCAAGTTACTTAATGTCTCTATACCCCCATGGCTCCATGGAGTTAATAATGAGACTCACCTCCTAGGGTCCTGTGGACATTCAGTGAGTTCACACACAGGAAGTCAGTGACTCAATAAATTAGAATCGTCCTTCAGAGAATTGCCCCTGTATGTCACCCTCTTCCAAATGACTCAGTGAATTTCATAGTTCTCCCAACTCATCAACTTAGGCATGAAGAAATCAGTTGACTGGTCATGTAACCATTGCAAGACCTCAAACTAGAAGCCACCTTCTGAATTCCTTATTCAGGGCTGTGGCTAAAAAGAATCTACAGATATGCAAATTCTCAGGGGGGAGGAGGGGACAATTTAATGGAAACATTTCTCCCACTAGAGAATTTTCACTTCCTGCTAAATGTGGCCAGTTTCATCCACTGCTGTGTCAAGCACACCATCCTGGCCCTGAGACGGGGACCATGCCACCATCCCTCTGTCAGAGCCTGTCCGGGTGCCAAGCTGCCTCATGCTTCTGGGACCTCCCTTCTAGGTGTCCCCCAATCCCTCACCCCCTGAGCCCTTCACCTTAGTGGCTGGGATCTCAGAATATGATCCCCAAGCACCTGGATTCAATCTAGGCGCTATAGTCCTCTGGACAATTCATTATCACATCTAAGCCCGTTTCCTTGTCTATGAATGGGGATACTACTAACAGTAAACTTTAGTGGAAGTTAAACATTCAAAGGGATAAAGTTTGTGAAACGCCCAGTTCATCACAAGCACTCAAATGTCAGCTGCCTTCATCATCATCACCACTACCACCATCGTCACCACCACCACCATCATCATTATAATTATTAGTTC
This sequence comes from Galagoides demidoff, assembly GCA_963574575.1. Lineage (NCBI taxonomy): Eukaryota > Metazoa > Chordata > Mammalia > Primates > Galagidae > Galagoides > Galagoides demidoff. Next base: position 24,173 of record CAUYQV010087071.1, on the reverse strand, counting down.
TGGGACTCTAGTTTCCTTTCATACAATCCTAAACACAAACCCTGTGTTTGGATCCCAGCTATTTCTAACTTTGGGAAAATTTCTCAGTTCTCTGTGCCTCCATGTTCTCTGCATAAAAAGAGAACAGTAATAGTAGCAACTGCATAAGGCTGTTGTGAGGATTAAATAAGTTAATATATGTAAAGTGCATAGATTAGTGCCAGGCACAGAGTGAATACTCAATAAACATCAGTTCAAGTCAGCAGCATTTGACTTATTATTTGAAATATTGTATGAAGATGTTCAGAAATGAAAAATTCTCTTGGCCCCTCTGCCCCAAAATAGAGGCCCTTCTAGGGACTCCAGAAATACACACACACACACACTTTCTCTCTCTCTCTCTCTCTATCTATTTCAACCAGAAACAAGCCCAGCCCTGTTTTCATTTTTTTTCTTGGACTTGACTTTTTGTCCCATCTGGAGTGCCCTAGCCCTCTTAGGGCCTTTGGACCCCAAATCAGAGAAGGTCAAGAGGGAAACACAATGGGGCCAGCTGTCATGTGGGCTCCCACCTACCAGGGACAGCAGAGATCATGAACACACACTGATCCAGCCCTTGGAAGCCCCGGCTGGAGGCTATCCTCAGCAGAGTCCTACTGTGGGGATCCGGCCCACCTCCGCGCTAGCATACCGTTCCCACATCTTCCGGCGGCTCTGTGCAGCCCCTAAACACCTCCTCCTCCCTCCCTCTGTGCCGATTCTGCTCATAAAACACTTCTTTCTCAACCCACATTATCCCACAGGATAAGCAGCTCCTCTCTGCAGGAGAGGGGCAGTGCCCTGCCAGCACTCATCACAGCACTCTGACACGTCACCCTGACACTTCACCCAAGTGACAGGTCAGGCCAGGCAGTTCCACCAAAAAAACCTCTTCTACCATACTTAAAATTCTATTTGGAAAGATTATTTTCATCTGTAATACGTTAAAGCTCAAAGATGATAATCAAAATAATCTTAGGATATTATAATGGGGTAGGAATAGAACTTCTAATTATAAAGAATTTCAAACAACACTTTTATATCATATCATCCCTAAAAGTAAATAAAACCTCAACTGTCCCTGGGCTGATGTCATGAAACTCCAGTGCCTCTTCTCTACATTCTTCCCAAGTATTCCTAAACTATGTTGAAAATTACCCACCACAGTACGAAACACGTTTTACACTTTGACCCAGTTCACATACACCTAAATATATATATGTAAGTCTTCTGAAACAATACTTCTCCTTCCTAAGGATGATACATTCTATCGTTTTCTTCTCTACTTTTTCATGATGTTCACAAATTACTAAATTGATGGCCCTCTGATCAGTGATGATCCACAGTTTTTAAAGTGCAGATAGAGAAAATAAAAAATAAATAAATAAAAGAAAACTCTTCCCAGAGTGGAGCTGGAATCTGGTAGAAGGATGAAGGGCACTATGTCACAGAAGTTACGTTGTCCAGGCTCAGAATAGAGGGTGGAATCTCCTGTAACTCAGGACAGCACAGCATAAGGGAAGTCAGGGTAAGGTATGAAGTCCCACTGCCTGCCTATGAATCCCAGCTCTCTTCTTTGGTAGCCGGATAACCTTGGGCAAGCCATACCCCTAGTCACATTACGACTCTCTTTCAAAGGCATTCCATTTCTGGTAAAATGCAGTCTATGGATCTGGGCAGTAACTAATTCGGTTCTGTGAAGGTACTCATGATGAAAATGCACAGGTCTAGCAGTGATCAAGGAGGTACAGCCTGAAAGGAACCCCTAAAAGAGACCTAGAAGCCCATGGTGAATGTCACAGTGCATCCACCCCACCACCTACTAGGCCAAGGCACTCACGCCAGCTGCTGAGAGTGTTGAAAACCAACAGCTCACAGATCTGTCCTCCCTGGGACCCCTCCCTTGAGGAAAGGAGCTACTTTGCCCAAGGTAACACTACCTTCCCAAGAGCAGGCACAATCAATGCCCTCTTGATGCAGGTCCTCACTGTCCCAATCCTGAAGAGCCACCCTAGCTCCAGCCGTGGGACTGGCTTTGGCTTCTATTACAATTATTGCACCACGGCTCAATTTCTCCCCTCCCCTGCCTCCCTCATTCCTTTACAGGTTTTATTCCCAAGAGCCACTCCCCCAATAATCTACCTGTGCACAAATCTTTATCTTTTAAGACACTGCACCAATAGTGTTGGCCAGAGTTGCAAGAGGAGAACTAAGTGAGGATGGGACTTTTTGGACATTTTTACAAGGGCACTTTTGAGAATTTATGCTTTTATCCAGAATTAACATTTAATGATCAGCCACATGTTCTTTGCATGCCCTATCTCATTTAATCCACTTGGCACCCCAGAAGGTAGGCTGTGCCATTTCACAGATAAGAAAACTGAAGATTAGGAAGAGAAAGGTGCCCAAGACTCCACATGTGATCAGAGGAGGAGAGGAGGTCTGAACCCGAGCCCTTGACCTGACATAAGACCTTATCCACACTCCATCACAGGTCTGTGATCACACTCACCGCATGTTACACAAACTCCTCGCACATCTGTCTCTTGCTCTGATCTCTCCTTCAAGTGCAGGAGCTTTGTGTTTTTCTCTGAATCTCATGCTCTTAGTGCAGTGCCAAGTGGCAGTAATGGTAGTATTTGGAGGCATCGTTCATAGTAATGGTGGCAGTAATGGTAACAGTATCTGGTGTAGTACTCAGTAGTAATGGTAGTAGCTTTCAGTAGTAATGGTGTTAATACTCAAAGTATGGTACTCAGTAGTAATGGTGGTAGCACTCAGTAGTAACAGTAGCAGCACTCAATAATAATGGTGCTAGTACTAGGTATTAAAAGTAGTAGTGTTCCGTAGTAATGGTGGTAATGTTCAGTAGTAATAGTGGTAGTTTTGAGTAGTAATGGTGATAGTATTCAGGGGTAATGGTGGTGGTATTCAGTGGAAATGATGGTAGTTCAGTGTTTCATGTGGACAAAGTTCTATGCTGTACCCTCTACATATAGCATCTCATTAGGCTCTACCACTTCCCTATGAGGTAGGTGCTATTATTTTTCTTTTTTGAGACAGAGTCTCATTCTGTGTAGAGTGATGTGGCATCATAACTCACAGTAACCTCAAACTCTTGGGGTCAAATAATCCTCTTGCCTCAAGGTCCCAAGTAGCTGGGACTATAGGCATGAGCCATCATGAATAGCTGGTTTTTCTATTTGTGGTAGAGAGGGGTTTCACTCTTGCTCAGGCTGGTGTCAAACTCCTGAGCTCAAGTGATCCTCCTGCCTCAGCCTCCCAGAGTGCTAGTGTTACAGGCATGAGTCCTCTGCCTGACCAAGGTAGATACTATTATTATCAAGTATAAGCAGTGAGCACTTACTTGGGGCCTACCAAATATTCAAGTTCATCTGAGGAGATATATATTATAACTGTGCATGTTTTAGAGAGCTAAGCAATCCCAAGGGCCATATTGAAATTAGTGCAGTAGTTTTCAAAAATTTCAGAAATGTACAGCTTCTCCCATTAAGAGGAGGAGTCTCTTCTCTCCTTTATTTCCTCCTTTATTTCTGGAGTGGTTTCTTGTGATTTGCTTTCACTAAAGAATATAGCAAAGGCAGCCAGGCACAGTAGCTCACACCTGTCATCCCAGCACTTGGGAAGTCAAGGTGGGTGGATTGCCTGAGCTCTCAGGTTCAAGACCATCCTGAGCCAGAGAGAGACCTCGTCTCTAAACATAGCCAAGTGTTGTGGTGGGCACCTGTAATCCCAGCTACTTGGGAGGCTGAGGCAAGAGAATAGCTTAAGCCCAGGAGTTTGAGGTTGCTATGAGCTATGAAACCATGGCACTCTACCAAGGGTGACAAAGTGAGACTCGGTCTTAAAAAATAAAAGAATATAGCAAAGGCAACACTACTGTTCTGAGCCTAGGCTTCAAGACGTCCCATAGGATGGCTCAGTGCCCGTAGCACAGTGGTTACAACACCAGCCACATACACTGAAGTTGGCAGGTTCAAACCCAGCCCAGGCCGGCTAAAACAACAAAGACAACTGAACAAAAAATAGCTGGGCACTGTGGCAGGCGCCTGTAGTCCCAGCTACTTGGGAGGCTGAGGCAAGAGAATCACTTAAGCCCAAGAGTTTGAGGTTGCTGTGAGCTGTGACGCCATGGCACTCTACCAAGGGCAACATGCACAGTAGGACTGAGACAGTAGGACTCTGTCTCAAAAAAAAAAAGTCCCATCGGTTCTGCTCATGCCCAGAGAATACACATGACCATGTGACAACGCTCACGCTTTGGAAGACAAGAGACCACCTGGAGAACGGTCCCAGTCATCCCAGGCATGTCTGCTGAGGCCCCAGGTGGACAAGTGAGCCCAGCAATGAGCAGACAATCTCTATTCAGGCCAGACAGACTACTAAGATGAGCCCAGCCCAAATTAGTGATCCACAGAAACTGGAACTAAATAAAATGGTGATTATTTTCAGCCACTAAAGCTTTGAGACTATTTGTTATACAATTGGTTTATTAGGTATCCAGTCGAATATCTGGAATTAGAACCACCAGAGTATTCTTCTACAGGAGAGATGACAAATGAGCAAGTGAACAGAACTGACTAGATGATCCCACCCCTGATTCAGACAGAACCCCTTACAACATCCACTGGTGGCCAGAAGAGGCGAGAGTTCTGCCTCACGGAAAAACTGGAAATTCTGACAAGAACCAGATTGTTCTAAGAGCTAAAAACCACAAGAGTGCTTCTTTATTTTACTCTTAGTAACATAAATAGACCTTGCTCTCCCCCTAGAATGTGTGATAAGATAAAGATATCTAGTTTTACTGGTCAAGTGAGAGATAAAGCTGGATACACCACCCCAGAGGAAGTAAAAAGAGACCATGGGTTTGGGCATGGAGCAGGGTTTGCTGTGTTCACCAAAACCTGTTTTCTTTTTCTTCTGAACACAGAGCTGGTCAACACACCCCAGCATCCCTTGCAGTGTGTTGGCCCTACATCTGAGTTCTGGCCAACAGGATGTAAGCAGAAGTGACATACGTTCCTTCCAAGCTGAAGTGGTTTGAAATGAGCATGTTTCCTCATGTCCCCTTTCCCCTTCCACTGGCCCAATGGAGAGGACCCTGGGGCCCAGCACGACTGAATGGAAGACTTCCTGGCCAGGATGATCCGCATTGGTTAATGATAGCAGTGGGAAATAAATCCTTTCCTGTCAAGCCACAGAGACTTCAAGGCTTATCTGTTACAGCAGCTTTAACAGATTCTTACTAATACCTTAACTAATACAGAATTTTTTTTTTAATTTAAACCCTATAAATAGTTTGTGAGCTCAAATTTCCCTGGTATTAACAGAGCTAAATTATTGGGTGGTAAAATTGTCAGAATGCCCTGGCTTCCTTATTGTACAGTTTGCAACCGATGGGCAACACTGAAACAGGAAGCATATGTCCCCCCCCAAAGAAGGCAAATAGCACCATTCCTCAATGGTTGATTCCAGAAGGTGCCTGTCTCCCAGACGGATTTCACTTCTGTATGCAAAACTAAAAAAGCCCCAACTAACACTTCTCAGATTCAGCCTCAGTAACATAAAACTCTGTGCTTTTTAAATAAATTTTTATTAAAGTATAATACATATACGTAACAGACAAGTAGGCTTAAGTGAAAATGGAGTTTTATAGACACCAAAGAGTACATTCTGTATGATTCCATTTGCTTGATGTTCTGGAACAGTGAAAGTAATCATAGGTGATAAAAATTAAGATAACGATTATTCTTGGGTACACGGGGAGGGATTCAGAGAGCCTTCTGGGGGTGCTGGCAATGTTCTGTGTCTTGATCTAAGTGCCAGTTCTTCTCAAACTGTTCCCAAAAATCAAAGTGGAGGGAACACTTCCAAACTTATTTTATGAGGCTAGTATTATTACCCTAATACCAAAGCCAGATGAAAACACTACAAGAAAACAAAAATACTTTGATGAACACTGATGCAAAAATTCTCAACAAAATATTAGTAAACCTCCCAGAATTCTAATAGCAAGACCTAATCTCTACAAAACATAATAAAAATTAGCTGGGCATGGCACCATTTGCCTGTAGTCCCAGCTACTTTAGAGGCTGAAACTGGAGGATTGCTCGAGCCCAGGAGTTTGAGGCTGCAGTGAGCTATGGTGGCACCGCTGCACTCCAATCTGAGTGATAGAGCAAGACCCTATCTCTTAAAAAAAAATTAGCTAACTAAATTTAAGAACACACTAAAGAAATCATTCACATGATCAAACGCATTTATCCCTGGGACACAAAGATGGCTCAACACACATAAACCAATAAACATAAAATGCCACGTTAACAAAATAAAGTATAAAAATCGTATGATCATCTCAATATATATATAGAAAAAGCATTTGATAAAATCCAACACTCTTCAGGAAAAAAAATCTCAACAATTTAAGTGTAGAGAGAGTGTACGTCAACATAATAAAGGCTCCATTATGACAAAGCCATAGCTAACATTATTCTCAATGATAAGATCAGGGACAAGGATACCCACTCTCATCACTTCTGTTCAACATAGTATTGAAAGTCCTAGCCAGAGCAGTAAGGCAAGAAAAAAAAAATAAAAGGCATCTCAATAGGAAAAGAAGTAAAATTGTCTCTATTTGCTGATACATGGTCTTATATATAGAAAACCCTGGAAGTTCAACCAAATAACTGTTAGGACTGATAAATTCAGTAGCACTTCAGGATACAAAATAAGCATGAAAAAATCAATACTATTGATGAGGATGATTATACTCATGCTTAACTTTTGAAATGGAAATTAGGAAAACAATCCTACCTACAATAGCATAAATAAAATTAGACACTTAGATAGAAATTTAACCAAGGAGGTAAAAAGATCTGTATACTAAAAACTATAAAATGATGATGAAAGAAATTGAAGAAAACACAAATAAGTGGAAAGATATCCTGTGTTCCTGGATCAGAAGAATTAATATTGTGAAAATGTCTGCACTATCCAAAATGATCCACAGATTCAATGCAGTGTCAATCAAAATTCAAATATCATTTTTCACAATAATAGCAAAAATAATCTGTAAGCTCATATGAAACCACAAAAGGCCCTGGAATAGCCAAAACAATCTTAAGAAAAAGAATAAAGCTGGAGACATCACACTCCCTTATTCCAAAACACATTATAAAACAGCAGTCCCCAACCTTTTTTGGCACCAGGGACCAGTTTCACAGAATATAACTTTTCCATGGATGGGGGGAATGGTTTGGGGATGATTCAAGTGTATTACATCTCCACCTCAGATCACCAGGCATTCAATTCTCATAAGGACCATAAAACCTATATCCCTCACGTGCCCAGTTTACAATAGAGTTCACACTCCTGTGAGAATCTAGTGCTGCCATGGATCTGACAGGAGGCAGAGCTCAGGCAGTGATGCAAGCAATGGGAGGTGGCCGTAAATACAGATGAAATTTCACTTGCCTTCCACTCACCTCCTGCTGTGCAGCCCAGTTCCTAACAGGCCACAGACTGGTGCTGGTCCATGGCCCACAGTTATAAGATGATCATAATCAGAACAGCATGGTACATATATAAAAATATATATGTCAACCAACAGAAGAAATAGGAAGCCCAGAAACAAACCCACACATTTATAGTCAAGTGATTTCTAAAGGTGCCAAGGGGAAAGGACAGTCTCTTCAATAAATGATGCTGGTAAAACTGGCTATCAACACACAGAAGAATGAAATTGGACTCTTATCTTATGTCATCTACAAAAATCAACTCCAAATGGATTAAAGACTTAACTATAAAACCTGAAACTGTAAAGCTACTAGACAAAAACAGAGGGGGAAAAATCCTGTGACAATGGTCTAGGCGATGAATTTCTTAGATATGACCCTGAAAGCACAGGATGAAAAAGCAAAAACAGAAGAATGGGATAATATCAAACTAAAAAGCTTATGCACAGCCAAGGAAACAATCAATGAGAGTGAAAAGACAATTCATTCTGGGAGGATCCCTTGAGCCCAGGAGTTCAAGACCAGCCTGAGCAAGAGCGAGACCCCCATCTCTATAAAAAATAGAAAAATTAGCCAGCCATGGTAGTGTGCAGCTGTAGCCCCAGCTACTAGGGAAGCTAAGGCAGAAGGATCACTTCAGGCCAGGAGTTTGAGGCTGCAGTGAACTGTAGTTGTGCCACTACACTGCAGCTTTGAAATGCATATGGAATCCACACATGTCAAAGGGATACCTACATTCCCATACTCATTACAGCATTATTCGCAGTAGTCAAAATATATGGAAACAACCTAGGTGTCCATCAATGGAAAAATGGACTGATAAAATCTGATCTATACACACAATGGAATACTATTCAGCCTTTAAAAGAGGGAGATCCTCCGATTTTTGGTAACAAATGACTCTAGAGAACTTTATACTAAGTAAAATAAGCCAGGCATAGAAAGACAAATATGTACAGCATGCTCTCACTTCCGTATGCAATGTAATAAAGTTGGACTCACATAAATAGAGAGTAGAATAATGGTTACCAGGGGGAATGGGGTGGGGGAAGGATGGAGAGTTGTTAATCAAAGGACACAAAGTTTCAGATAGATAGGAGGAATAGGTCTTAAGATCTACTGCATGCAATGTAATACAGTCAATAACAATGTATTATAAATTTCAGAATAACTAAGAGAGCCAATTTTAAGTGTCTCACTATTAAAAAAAGATAAACAAGGTGATGAATATGTTAATTAATCATGCCACATTGTGTATATATATCAACCCATTACATTGTACCCCTTAAATGTATTATGATTTGTCAATCAAAAATAATATTAATACTAAATTCTTTTTAAAAAGAAACCTAAGCACCAAAAGATGACTTGAAATAAGAGGAAACTTCTCTCAATTCTAGATGCCAGTCCTACTTCCCTAAGTGCGCTGTTTAGCCCAGATAGAATTACTAATACCCCTAGTCATAAATTTTGATGTGAAATTTATCTAGATAACTATTAAAAAACTATACACAATAGAAATCCAAATAACTATCAAAATCCTCATTTGTCCCATGGCCTAAACTCTAAAGCAGAGGGTCCTCAAACTTTTTAAACAGGGGGCCAGTTCGCCGTCCCTCAGACCATTGGAGGGCCAGACTGCGGGCCCTGGGATGAGTCGGCTGCTAAGCAGGACAGGCAGTGATGGCAAAAACACCCAGTGGGCCGGATAAATGTCCTCAGTGGGCCGCATGTGGCCTGTGGGCGGTAGTCTATGGATGCCTGCTGTAAAGGAATGGTCCCCACCAGATAGGGCCATCATGAATACAACACCTCCACTGTCACAATAAAACAAGCAACAGTCTTACAGATCTCGCCCCCCACCTTCACCCACACTGCTTGCCAGCTTCTTCAACCCGAAAGAACACATCAACACTCCACCCAAAGGACGAAGGGAACCCAAATTTAAAGGGTAAAATGGTCACAAAGTTATTTAAAGCTGAAATGCTACCAATACATTTTTCAAAATGAGGTCAGCAGATGGGGCGATCACAGATTTCAATTCAACTTTCTGAGGTTTCCCACAAATTAAGGCATCGCCAGCCAGGAACGAGTTTCTCAGAAAGCACCGTGCTCATTCCTGCTCAAATCCCCTCTCCAGCCCCAGCTGTGTCTCCCTCAGTTCTGCTGGAAGTTGCAGCTAATGCTGTTGACCACCTCACGTAAGCACATCCACTCTTGCATCGTCTCCTTGATTCAGGAGCATTCATCTTGCCTCCCCGACAAGATTATAAGCTCAGTAAGGACAAGGACTGTGCCCGGTCCCAGGAAAGAACAGAAATAGCTGCCGTTTATCAAGTGCTGATTGTACGTCAGGCAAGGTGCTAAGGAAACACTACGCGTGCATCCCACAGACCAGGTACTATTATTATTTCCTTTTAGCTGTGAAGACACAAAAGCTGAAAGAGGTTAAATAACTTACTCAATGTCCCACAACAAGAAGTCCAAACTTAAACTGAGGCCTTTCCGTCTCCTCGCCACCGTGTGCAGCACATGCTCAGAGAACACGTGCCACTAGGTAAGTGACAGCAGTAGAGAGGGAGAGGGAGTGGGAGGATTCCTTTCGGAGAAAACTCATTTCTATGGCCCTCCACTGTGCTGAAGGATGCAGTAGGGAGATGTCCCTATTGTTAGAATCATAAAAATAACCTAGTAACCACCCCCAAAATAGAAGGATCAACAACATGACTGACACAGAATGCCAAATGTCTCTTTAGGGTGTAAGAAATAGCTGCAGCCCCAGGTGCCTCCGTAATGCACCCCCCACCCCCAGCCCCATGCTGCTAAGTGGTCATTTCAGTGTTTCCTGCCTGACCTCCAACTCCACAAGCCTAGAATTTCAAGATTTGAGTCATAGGAGTTATTATTTCAAAAGTCATCTCATGCTCCTCTTTTTCAAACATTTGGCCAATTCACTCACCCCCACACATCCCGCTTTAAAGCAATGACAACAACCACTTCCTAGTCACTACACTGCCTTCGCAAGGGCCAAACCCTCCTGTGTGTGACGTTCATCTCCCACCAGCTCCTCCCTCACACTCTCCTCTTCCTGTTCCCTGTGTGCGCCCCGTTCTCTCCTCCTTGTCTCAACGAGGGTTCTCCTCTGCCTGAAATACCCTCCCTGGCCTCCACCCCCTTGTCAATCTGGGAACTTGTACTCCTGCTGTTAAGACTGTTCACAAATGTCACCTCCTCTGTGGAATCTTCTCCACCCCTCCCAGGAGGAGCAAGGATGTCAGCCAAAGCGTTTTTACACCCTTGGGGTAGCACTTTTCATTATGTCCCAGAACTAATTGGCCATGTGCTATTCTTCCTTCAAAAAGACCAGGGGAATCTTCAAGGGCAAGGACCTGGGTTATTTCTCTTCAAACCCCATATTGCAATCTGACATGAGATAATACATTTGTTTTATGCTGTTTATGTACTACTGTCCTCCTTCTGCTAGAATGTAAATTCCATGAAGTCAGGGACTCTGTTTTGTTCCTTGCTGTAGTTCCACTACCTGGTACCTGACAGGCACTCAGTAAATTGTGATTGAATAAATGAATAGATGGATAGATAGCTAGATGGAAGAGTGAATGGAAAGATGGAAGCATGGCCAGATGGATGGATAGATGGATAAGTAAACAAAGGCAGGATCATGTTTTACCTGCCCCAATGTCACAAAGCCTGGAGAGACAGGTCTGTTTGATTTGGGGACCTGAATGCTCAAGCCCAATTGTATACTGCCTCTCTAGAAGCCCAAGGTCTGATTTGGGCATTAGCAAGGTGAAAGGAAAAAAGAAATACTAGAATCCCCCTTCCTCTCCCAACGTGGTGATTTTGCATATCTTGAACCAGTTAATTTCCATCTAGTAGATGGAAATGCCAAGACTGAACAGGAAAGGATCAGAGCCCTTCTGGTCAGGGTTTGAGTTCCCAGGAGGGCACCTTTCTGCATGTGGACTGAGGGGAGATGAGATACCCAGCACACGAAAATGAGCAGGACAAAGGACAACTAAAAAGTCAGGAAGCCCAGGTGGGAGGATCACTTGAGGCCAGAAGTTCAAGACCAGGCTGGGCAACATTGCAAGACTCCCATCTCTATAAATAAATTTTTTAAAGTACCTAGGTGTCTACCTCCTGCTGTCTCTACCAAGACCCAGCTGTGACTGTGCCTTTCAGTCCTCCTGAACACTGAGGAGGACTTTTCATCCCTATTCACGAGGAGGAACAGCCAGTACAAGATCAAGCCCAGAAGTGGAACAGGCCCAGACTCAACATTAGGTAAAAGTGCGAGTTGGTTTTCAGGTAGAAACTAACTTATCTTTATATCCTCATAATTCCCTGTAGTTTATTTATAACAAAAAAATAAAGAATACTCAGGGGATATTTACTAAGTGTCCAGATCTGTGTTACAAAGATGTTAAAGCCACATTAGCACCAAACTGAGACTTTTCCCTTCATGAAGTCAAAAAGAACATTGACAAAGGATCTTTCTCCATATATGATTTAATGCTGTTCATTGTGAAATTACTTAAAAATGATCTTCTAGACAAGAGAAAATACCACCTAAGCCATGGGAACAAACAACAGTAGTATATCAGATATGGACGCAGGGTGAGGAAGGCATTTGGGAGGCAATGAGAATAACCCTATGTCCCCAGAAACTAGCTTTCAGCTCAAAATACCTCTCACTGAAATGCTTTTCTCTCTTTATTTATTTTCAATCTATTGACTCAGGCTTGCTCCTCCACCTCTGAAATTGTCTGATTTTTCTACTTTAGAACAGCCACCTCAAACTGCAACCCTTAACAAAAAGGAAGTCAGCTCATTAGCGGAGTTATTAACTAAGAGGAGACAAAGTTCTCTGTCAAACTGAGAGAGAAGCCACTTTAGGATAGCAGTCTAGCTCTACCAAATACTCATCTCCCTTGCAGCCATGCCACAAAGATTCAGGGTTTCTCCACGGCATGTTACAAAGGTATGCTCTTGCATAGCTTTATGTGAGCAGTTTTACAATATGGATTTTTAGCTCTGGCTCCGTGACAACTCAGACTTTCTCCAATTACCTCAGAGGACGAAAATGAGAAGTTGGGCTTTTCTTTTTAATTCTCCAACCAAAGATTTCACTGACTGCACCCCCAAGGGGTTAGCCTTCCATTGTACATTCTCAGATCACTCAGTTCCTTTCCTTCTAAGAACTTACCAAAAATGCAATTACATATTAGTGCAATGATCTGTGGAGTGTCTGATCTCCCTGAACTACATGCTAAGCTCCATGACCACAGAGCTTCTCAATCTCATTCACCAGTGTGTTCCCTACATCTAAAATACTTCCTGTCACAAAGAACTTAATCAGTGAACATCTTATAGAAGGATGGACGGATGGATGAATGTGTGGATGAATGCATGCATGGATGGACAGATGGATAAATGGAAGGATGGATTGAGGGATAGATGGATAAACAGAAGGATGGACATGATGAGTAGATGAATTTCGTATTGAATTTTCAAGCAGCCTTAATACCTCCAAAGGCCATATATAAACACTATAGATGATGTATTCTCTATTAAACGACCAACACCCTATCTATAAAATATCACACAATTTCAATGGGGAGATTGGATGAATGAAGTCAAATAACTCATGAAATAAGTCATCAAATAACTCAGTGCCAAAAGTGACAAAGGACCAAACCTTTGAAGGCATCAGCCAGGGGGGATAAAGATTTCAGCAGATCCCCTTACCCACCCAAGAAGGACTAAAGACTCAAAAGACTAGATGATGGATTTTAAGTTACACTTAGTAATGTAACTACCTATAGCCAGAAAGTATGAAAAGGAGATGCATATTCTCAACATTATGATATACTGATTTATTTACATATGTGCACACACGTGTATGTACATGTGCATCTACCTGTGTGTGCATGTGTACATGTGTGTATATACACGTGTATGAAAAAGAGAGAGAACAGACAGAAAGAGACAGAATGATAGGCAGAGACAGAGAGGAGAAAGAGAAACTCCAATAACAAGAATGTGTATAAATTATCTTCAAACCTTTAGTTTATATGTTGACCAATTGCTTTCTCTTATATACTTTTATTTATTGACCTAGATACACTATAAACAGACTGCATCTGGTTCTGGGCAGTACCTGCAGCATTACTAGCTCTTAGAAATAATATATTTTTTAAAATTAGTTTCTAAGAACTTGTATATCAACTAGATTTTCAAAGGTCATACTTCCTATATTTGCTTAGAAAGGCATTCTGTTGCCCAGTGACAAAGCTTTAGGTTTCCCTGGAGTGCTCTACAGGGAAAAATGAATTTGCTATTGCCTCTCCATCAAATCAGCTCTCCTTTTTAAGACCCAGCATTAACCCACTCAAAGATTCTATTTCAATTGGAACATTGAGCCTGAAATCCCACTTCAGGTGGGAAAAAGAAAAAAGTCAAATCATCAAACATGAACTCAAAAAGCCTCTACCTTTTATTCACATAGAAACCCGCAGGACACATGCGGAATAAGCCGAAAGGTGAGTGGAGTTTGGCTCACAGGCCTCTGAGATCTGCCTCTGGGAAGAAAGGGAAGTGAAACAATAGAACCTACCTCTAATAACTTGCAGCCTGACTTGGTTATTTTTGTTAAAAAATGGTCCTCTTTATGATTTCACTGAGAAAGTTCAACCTGGAGTGCAGGGTGTCTTACCCTAAGCTTGGAGGGAAAACCATGCCAAAAATAAAATTAGTCTTAGATTTATTTTTGTTGTTAAAAAAAAAGTGCATACTATTTTAATATATATGCATTAAACACACACTAAAACAAACCTATATCCTATAGTGTTGATGTTATTGAATAACAACAACGACAGGGTTCATGCAAAGCTTTGAAATTTTTTTGTTTGTTTGTTTTTGTTTTTTGTTTTTTCAGTTTTGGGCCTGGGTTGGGTTTGAACCCACCACCTCCAGTATATGGGGCTAGCGCCCTACTCCTTTGAGCCACAGGCGCTGCCCTAATGCTTTGAATTTTTTTAAGAATAATATCAATTGGGAGGTTTTAAAAACATGTTTTCTAAGCTACACTAGAAAGGGAAGAGCCAATTTACTCATTATAATCATCAGTTCTAGTTTTTCATAGTCAGAAAATTAGTGCACTAGGGTTTTTCTAGAGAGTCCATGGCAAGTTCAGATTTTTCTCACGAGGAAAGGTAATGCTAACCAAACCCGGCTCTCTGGGCCCAGATACTGAGCTGTGTTCTCACTAGTATTACCCACAACCTATGAAGGAACATAGCTAAGAAGAAAACCCATCTAAGTCCAAGAAAGAGGCATAGTCATTTAATTAGTTCTGAAATTAACTTTGTCCCACTTTGACAGTTTTCTACAGCTAATCCAGTAATAATGATGGTCTCACTTAGAGTCACTGATACTTACTGTGGACATTTTTTTGTACTACCTCATGACGCTTCACCATAATCCTATGAGGTAGGTACTATTACCCCCACTTCACAGATGAGGAGACCAAAGTTACTGTATGGGATGACTTGCCCAAGGTCACACAGTGGCAGATCAGAGATTCATGCCCAACTCTGACTCCAGCCCCACGCTACAAATTCTGATACTTTATGTTTTACTCCTCCTCTATTTCTACTGAAGTTAAGTTTAAAAAAAAAAAGTTTTTCTCTCTGCCAAACTGCAAAGTTGGCTTGTGGTGAGAGTCTAGTTCTACCTATTGGCTTGTCTTAATTACAATAAAAACACAAATGGGCTGGGCCCAGTGGCCCACGCCTGAAATCCTAACACTCTGGGAGGCCGAGGTGGATGGATTGCCTAAGTTCATGAGTTCCAGACCAGCCTGAGCCAAAGCGAGACCGCGTCTCTAAAAAAAAAAAATAGCCGGATGTTGTTGTGGCGGGCACCTGTAGTCCCAGCTACTTTGTAGGCTGAGGCAAAAGGATTACTTAAGCCCCAGAGTTTGAGGTTGCTGTGAGCTATGATGACAGAGCACTCTACCAAAGGTGACAAAGTAAGACTCTGTATAAATAAATATGTAAGTAAGTCAATAAATAAATGCATGAGCCGGTTCTAAGCTCCTCTAAAGAATGCCAGGAAGACATGTCTGCCTGGCTTGTCTAAGGACTCCCACTTCTAATCCAGAACTTAAGCAGTTTCACAATGGGGAGCTTCAGCCCCAGTTCCCTGCCACCAGGGAACGTCAACTACAGATACTGCTTTTGTAAAAAATAGGATGAAAACAAAAAGTGAGAAATTACGTGGTTGTCAACCTAGAGTTTTGTCCTCCAGTAGGACAAAAGAAAGAAAACCTATTTTTAAGCTCCCCTGATCACATATAAATCCATAATTTCCCACAGTTTATAAACTTTCCAGCCTTCCCCTTCCAAACTCTAACAGTATCCCCAATTTTCATGACGGTATAAGGGGCATGGAGGCAGCTCTCAGTGGTTTCTTTGACTTATGATCATCCCACACCTTCTACCCAAGAGTGCCAGAGACTATGTCTGCTCTCTGCTTCTACTTTTGAAATGCAAGCACCCCCTAAATAGTGGCTACCTGAAATAAACACATTTCCCACATGCTCCCTTGCAACAATCTGTGGGTATGTGACTAAGTCCTAGCTAACAGGATATAGGCAGAAGTATCTGGAGCAACTTCCCTCAGTAACACCAAGGATGTGTCTTTTGCCTTTCTTTACCCTTTTCTTCCTTCTTGCTGGCTAAGAGTGTAATGGCTGGAGAGTCTAACATCCTTCTTGGACCAAGAGATAATTGCCATGCCCTAGGGATGGGAGAGCACAAAGCTAAAGGGAACCTAAGGACCTGGGCTCTGGACTGCTGACTTAGGTGAGAAAATAAAACCTTATGTGTTTTGCTTAAACTGTGAATTCCATTTTAGGCAGATTCACTTTCAGAAGAAATATGATACTTGGTGCCAGAAATACTCAGATAATAAGGAACTCCTTTATGATTCCAGAATTAGTCCCAAGCAATGCTGAGGACCAAGGATAAACTTCCCTCCCTCCTGGATGTCCCCATTCTAAGCATCCCAGTGTCAAAGACTGCCAACGGCCCCACCTTTGCCTCACTCCTTCCCATTCCTGCTCAAACGGAATCCACTGTTGAAGAAAGCAGTGACATGGGGTGACTAAATGTTCACAGCTGGATTTTGACTCTTACGTGGCAGCTGGTTCCATAGCAAAGCTATCCTGTAGAGCCAGTCTTCTCTCCCACCAGCTGCCCCACCATCAGGGTATTTTAGAGACAATTACAAGAGCTGATATTTTCAGAATGCTAACTCTGTGGCAAGCTTTAGTCCAAGCATCTTGTTCTGGGTTTTTGTTGTTGTTTTTGTTTGGTTTGGGGTTTTTTTTGAGACAGAGTCTCATTTTGTCACCCTCAGTAGAGTGCCGCGGTGTCACAGCTCACAACAACCTCAAACTCTTGGAGATCCTCTTGCCTCAGCCTCCCTTGTAGCTGGGACGAAAGGCTCCTGCCACAATGCGCAGCTATTTTTACAGATGGGGTCTTGCTCTTGCTCAGGCTGGTCTCGAACTTCTGAGCTCAAGCAATCCACCCACCTCGGCCTTCCAGTGTGCTAGGATTACAGGCATGAGCCACCATTCCCAGCCTTGGTCTAAGTATCTTGGATAATGCCATGACTTGGAGCTGCTCAGCAACTCTAAGGTAGATAATTGGTCTTGTTTTATAGATAAGGACCTGAGATAGAGAGAAGCAAATATGCCTAGGAAGTCTCAAAGCCAGAATTCAAGCTCCCAGGGGCTGCCCAGTAGCCTGTGTGCACACCCACTACTCAACAGTGTCTCTGGAGAATGGCAATTGAAAAATAATAGACACTTCTATCTCCAAAGTGGTCATATTGGCTCCGTGCCTGTGGCTCAAGTGGCTAAGGCGCCAGCCACATACACCTAAGGTGGCAGGTTCGAATCTAGTTCAGGCCCTCCAAATAACAATGACGGCTGCAACCAAAAAAAATAGTGAGGTGTTGTGGCGGGTGCCTGTGGTCCCAGCTACTTGGGACATGGATGCAGGAGACTCGCTTGAGCCCAGGAGTTGAAGGTTGCTGTGAGTTGTGATGCCACGGCACTCTACCCAGTGGGACAGCTTAAGGCTCTGTCTCAAAAAATAAATAAATAAATAAATAAAACTATCTCCAAAGTGGTCATATTTCATTAGAAACCTTAATTCTGCCTTTTTCTCATAACACCAGAAAATTCCTATCCTATTGTCCAGGCTTTGAATAAAAGAATCTCCTGCTTCAGATATGTCACACCACACACATCCCAGAGTGACTTTCCCAGCCATTAGCCACAGCAAAGAAGGTAGCTAGAAAAGCTGTGGTAAACACATTTAAAAATCACCCCCTGACCTCAGCAAGAGACCAAGACAGAAACCAGTTCATGGAAGTGAAAGGCAACCTCAAAGGAGAAATTACACATTCTGCCATCGAGACACTATCAGTGTTTTACATGAAGGTCAAAGTTCTAGAAAACAATCCAAACTGCACCAAAGCCTAAGTTCTTGCTACTTAAAGGGAGTTGGGGAGTCCTCTGGTGTGGTGCAGAGACTCCAAATCTCACTAAGAGAAGCTGGGTAGGTCTGCAAGGCTCACTAGCTGAGCCCACCCAGGCTCAGACCTAGGGGGTGGGGGGGAAACAGTTCCATGCTGTTAATAAGCTGCACCACTGACAATGCCACCCACACTCAACAGAGATCACTTTGCTTTTCCCTAGAGGGTGGAGCTGCAGCAGTCAGACTGTCAGTCAATGCTAAATCACATCTCAGACTTCTGCACTCAAACACTTTCTTCTGATTTAAACCCAGCTCAGCAGAGTGGTCAATTTGCCCCTAAGACACAACAGCCCAGAAATGTGCCATTTCTCACCAAACTCACCTTTGCCGGGGCCTAAAAGTAACAAGACAAAACAGAACAAAACACACACCAAAAAAACAAACTTTCCAGATCAGAAATGGCGAATTCAAATGCGTACAGGAGGCAGAAATGGGTAAAACAGATCCCGTGCGGATCAACGGAGGCAAAATGGTGAACACCTGCCCTGTCTCTGAAAACAGCTGTTCTCACCTCCAAACGATTGTTCTAACGTGAGAGCAGCACCATTTCTCAGCAAAATTGTAGTCGGAAATGCAGTTGTGTGTGTGAAATTGCACACTTCTAAAACACGGACATCACATTCACAAAGTGTTTAAGACATCTGAAGAGCTAAACAAGTCTACACGAAATGGGGCCCTGGAGAACCAATTTTCAATCCATCTTTTAGACACAATCCCCAAAGATGGCTGAGGCCACCTTACACATGCTCAAAAGTTGGCATAACTGGTTAGAGTCCAGGATTAGCAAACCAGATGCAAAGACTCAGGTAACCAGTCACTTGGAGTTCTTCCTGTATCTACCCAGAAGATAGAAAAAGCGATTTAAAGTAGGATCTGAGAAGCACCCCATCTGGAACAACTTCTTTCAGAGAGGGAGGAGGCCCAGGGGATAATCACAGTTGCCTTTCTAGGGGATGCACCATCTGCAGAGGAGCCAGCCACCTGCAGAGACCTCTCCCAGGCAGAGAAAGAAGCAGAACTTCACTCGGTGAGCCAGAGAAGAACAATGAGCAGGGAAAGGGGCAGGAATTAGGGAAGATGGGTCCTCCCAGAAACTGCCTCTGATTATAAGCAGGACTGGCCATGCCAGGATAGATTCATGAGATTCTGACTCTTCTCCAGCTGTGGAGGGAGAAAGGGTGGATGCATTTCCCAGCTCTGTGGACCTTTCCTGGATGGAGCATCACTGCCCCTTACACACACACACACACACACACCTTATAAGGACCCTTTTGTGGTGAAGAATTCCAAGCCTGAGAGGTCACTATGACAGAGTGATTCCTCCGGAGAGGTCACTCTGACAAATCTAATTCCTTCACTCTGCCCAATTCAGTCACTTCTGTAAAGTCTTTTCCACAGAAAACCTCAGAGCCTCCTACCTTGACACTGGAATCCCTGCTTCCCGAAGCCCCTGCAAAAGCAGAAGAAGGCACGTCAGGAAGCCGGAGGGGCCCTACCACCAGCTAGTTCCCCTGTACCTCTCCCCCAGGTGCAACCTCCCAGCCACAAGCGGGTGCCCAAGAGTCTTCCGCCCTTGTGGGTGTATGTGTGAGTTGGGCGGTAACCCCATCTCCCCTCACCCCAACAGAAGAAAGGAGGCTGAGACCACCAGATGGCGGGATGGGGGGAGCGTTTCCGTCGAAGTGGGGGTGGAAGGCGGCAGGAGATCTACCCATACAGACGCCCGAGTACCCTCGGGGAAAGAGAAGCGATAGAGACCATCCAGAGGGTGGCGGTGGTGTCCCCTGGGGGGAATAGAAAGGGAGAAAGGATGCCCCATGGATGAAGGGAGAAGGAACAGAAAGGGGCCCGCAACGATGTGAAGGGGGAGGTCTGGTGAGTGGAAAGGGGAGCCCAGGCCCTCAGGGAGGCACATGAAGAGATAACACCGGGCGCTGCACAGGAGACAGAGTGGGAAAGGATCCCCCATGCCCGCAGGGAGATAGCGAGGGGACACCCAGGGCTCGGCCTCCGGAAAGGAGGGGTGGGGATGAGGGCCCCTCACACCCGGAAGGAGGCGGAGAGATAGGGAACCCCGGACGAGAGGACACCCAAGGCGCTGCCTTCCCGAGTAGGGACAGGCACCCCGCGCTCTGAGCCGGACACTGTCCCTGGGCGCTCGGGAGGCAACAGAGAGCAAAAGAGGGCAGGAGGAGCACCGCGGGTGGCCGTCTGGGACCAGGACAGGGGACCCGAAGGACTGTCCATTAGGGAACCTGGGGAGGGAGAGCAGGAGCGGGGAACCCAAGGGTGCAGGGTCCCTGTGGGGCTTCTTCCCCCTAGGGGGCGCGGAGGGAGAGGGGGTACCCGCGCGCGGCGCTGCCCTCGGGGGTCCCGGAAAGGTGCCCTGCGCCGGCGCGCGCTCACCAGATGAAGTCGGTGCAGTGGCTGCAGAAGGTGGGCTGCTTGAAGAAGCGGGCGGTGAATTTGTGGTTCTTCACCTCGTGCACGTTCTTCTGCCGGAGAGCGCCTTTGCGGGCGAAGCGCACAGTGCTCTCCTCGCCCTCGCTCGGCGGCGGCCCCGCAGCCGGGTCAGCCATCTTGCGCGCGGGGAGCCGGAGCCCGAGAGGTGCCGGCCCCGGGGCCGCGGGACCGCAGGCTGCGGGCCCAGGAAACGCTGGAGGAGGCGGCCGCTGCTACTGCCGGGGCCGCGGCGCTTCCCCTGCGCCGGCTCTGGCGGCCGCGGCGCGCGGAGCTGGGGCTGTCACTCTCCCAGCTGCGGCCGCTAGTCCAGCTGCGCTTGGCACCGCTGGCCCCAGCTGCGGGGGAGGGAGGAGGAGCCGCGGGGAGGCCCCGCCTTCCTCATTTGCATCGCACCCAGGCCCCGCCCAGCGCCGCCAGCTGCTTTACATATTGGCACCCTGGTGGCTGCCGGCCTCCAAGCGAAGGGCTCCCAGCCGCAGCGCTGCGGCGCGGGGACCGCAGCCTGCGTTCATCAGATCTGAGCCTTGCCCCCCACCTCGTCCTAGGCTCGAGATTGCGTTAAAGAGATGAGCACCTTGGGTGCCCTCTGGGAGTGCCGATAGTTGCAGGACCTAATGGGGTTGGAGAGGAAAGGAAAGGGTGGGCGCCGCGGATTCCACCCTGGCCTCTGCAGAGGGGCTGGTACCCATCCACCCCTCATCCAACCCCCATCCACCCCATTGGTCATTCTGCACGCGTCTCCTGAAGGGATGGGCTCCCGCTGTCACTCATTTGGAATGGCTTGTGGCTCCACGCACTTACACACACATACACACGTTCTGCAGAGGTAGGGGAGGAGCGATCTTTATTTTATATATATCTAACTCCACCACAAAGAACATTCTTAGTTTTGCTTGCCTGCGCCTTTAGAAGAGAACTCCTTACCTTCTGTCCATCCTCCCTGCAAGGAAACTCAGTTTCCCCAACTTCAAAGTAGAGCTAGTAAGGGGAGGAGGAAGGGAGAAATTTAAAAAGATCAATATTTCTCCAAATTTCATTCATTCTCACTCATCTTCACAAATTCTGGTCATATTTGTGCATCGTCTAAAAAAAGGCCTATCTAGTTTGATCTATATGAGTTTGAATAGCAAGAGGGATCTGTATTATTAAAGTCTCTCCAGGTGCTATCATCTGTCCACAGCATCTGTGACTGAGGCCTTCTTTTATTTGGGAGGGAGGAAATTAACAAATGTTAGAGAAATGTTAAAAACACATTAATATCCAACCGGAACTTTCACCTTGATGGAATCTGAAGGTAACTTAACAGGATAATAATTGTCCAGATGTGTAATTCACTTCTGTTTAGCGCCCTCTCTATGCGTTGTGCCACACCTGCCCCACCATGACCCTGACTCTGGGAACCCACAGTTGCATTAGACTATGAGCTCTGTGGTGGAGCTAGGCTCTGTGAGAGCAGGGGGCTACCCACTATAGTGTCACTCTGCACCAACCTCAGTGCTTGACACCTCCTAAAAACACAATAAATATTGGTTGAATGAGTGAGTGGATGAACAAGTGAATGAATGGAGACTTAAAAGACAGCACCACTTAACCCCACCCATGCCCAGTAGGTGTTCAATAATAAACATCAATACTTGATGGGTGTCAGGTACTTAAGTTGTCTTATTTATCGCACTCCCCGCCCCTCCATGCACACACACAAACAATCTTGTATAGATTGGGTAACTTTCCTTATGGGTAAGGCTGGTAAGGCTCAGAGTGATTAAGTTGTCCACCCACAGTCACACCGTTGCTGAGTGGTGGTTGGGCTGGCCTAACTACAAAGCATACTGGTGACAAAAGGATGAACCTGAGTAATGGGGGATGAAGGAGGGCAAGATGGAGTTGAATGAGCTCTAGTCTCACTATGGCAATTTTGCCTGGAAGCTGCTGAGTGGTAAGTCATTACTGGGTAGCATGTAGAGAGCAAGGTCTTCAGTAAGAGAATGTCCTTCCCCTACATAGTAATTCAAAGGTAACAAGGTAAAAATAGCATTCACTTTTAAGGTTGACATGTTTGGAAAACTGGATGTGCCTGTCTATTATTAGTCCTTTAAGAGGTCCCACCACCTCCCAGAGAGGCTTGGGAAACATCCCAGGAGACAATGCTGCTGAAGTAGATTTCCTTTGAACTGATGAGCTGGAAGCTCACAGCCCACATCCTGCCTTTTGAATGAGGTGCCCTGAATGACTTTGGTCTGGAACAACAAACAGTGCCTCATGGTGCCTGGACCTGGAGATATGAGAGCTGGTGGATCAAGAAAAGACACTCTGTTCCTGAAGAGACTGCACCAGCTAAGGATGGGAAATGCGGTTTCAGATCCCTATAGGTCAGGGGTCTCAAACTGGTGGCCTTTGGATACTCCTTATTAGCCAGCCCAGTGATTTTTTTTTTAGTTCACATAGCATAGAATTTTACCTAAATATCCAGATTCTGACTTCTCTAAGAAAAAAGGTACGGCTAAAAGGAGCTTGCATTCTTGGATTCATTTATTTGTTTATTCAATCAGCAAATGTTTATTAAGCACCTACTATGTGCTGCTCCAGACACTGTTAAATAAACCAGACAAAAGTGTCTGCCCTCATGGAGTTTATAGTCTAATGGAGGAGGTGGGGAGGAACGGACAAAAGCTTAATCAACTGGCAAATCAATATTGTGCAGTATAGAGATTCAGGGTGTAAAATAAAGCATCATAAAGACATAGAGCCTGGGGAAGGACTTTTGTCAGTATGTTGTAGAAGTAGTGAGAAGGCACCTGTGGCTGGAGTGGACTAAGAAGAGAACACATCTGAGTTGGGGTCAGGGAGGTAGTAGGGCCCTGCGGAGCCTTATAAATGTGGTAAGGAGCTTAGATTTCACTCCAGTGTATGGAAGCCATTGGAAGGTAGGAAGCAGAGGAGTGGCTTGATCTGACTTATTTTTTTTTAAAGATTACCCTAGCTGTTATGCAGAAAATAAGGTGTAGAAGTCAGAAGATGGAAGCAGGAGGAGTAGTAAAGAGGTCAACTGCAAGTAGATGAAGCAAGAGATAAGGACACCGTGGCATGATGCCTTGTGGAGCTACATGCCAACAGCTCCCTATAGACTGTGTATGGCCCTCCAGGTCATCAGAGCCCCCACTGGTCCACTCAGCCCATAAGGGAATGCATACTGGCCACTTGAAAGTTTTCTGGGGCAAGATGTGGTATGTTGCTCTGGCTGAGAATGGAGTCCAAGATCTCTTCGGTCCAGACCTATGTACTTCATTCCCACAAATTGGATATCTAAAAGTAATAAGAATGTATTCTTTCATAGTTCATGAAGGTATCAATAGGGCCACACTCACTCTTGGGACTTTATTATTTTTTTTTTAAATTTTATTGAATGGTAACTATGTACATTAATGCCCTTCTGGGGTACAGTGTGGGGTTTTCACATGCAATCTGAAATACTTCCATCAAACTGGTCAACACAGCCTTCATGTCATTTTCTCAGTTATAGTTT
>CAUYQV010087070.1:0-12582 GCA_963574575.1 Galagoides demidoff | reverse complement strand
AAAAAATGGCCGGGCATTGTAGCGGCGCCTGTGGTCCCAGCTACTTGGGAGGCAGAGGCAGGAGACTCGCTTGAGCCCAGGAGTTGGAGGTTGCTATGAGCTGTGATGCCATGGCACTCTACCCAGGGGGATAGCTTGAGTAGATATTTCAGTTATAGGTGATGCCACCGGATATATATCCACAGTGTTTCATAAAAGTTCACTTCTGAATTACCAGCTATAAAGAATTTTATTTCCACTGATATATTTTCATTTGGAAAGAAATAGATCTTTCAAGAATCTACTTGCGGTCAGGACAGAATCAATCCCACTTCATTCTCAGAAGAAAATAATGATTGGATTTATGTCATATGCCAGGTTTGGGGGATCATTTTTTTTATGTAAACAACCTTTAAGATTAGATGTTTTTTATGAGATGGCATTTAAGAAGTTCTGTAAACTATAAACGGCCTTGAAAACGGTGGACTTACGAAACATTTCATTAACATTTAAAGTTGTCTCAGACATACTGCCGAGGTAAAGAAAGTATTTTTAAGGGCTAAACATTTTATGGCCATCCTAACGGTGCCTTATAAAAGAGCTGAGACATTCTAGCATTCTGCTCAGCCTTGGGATTCAGTGTGTCTTATGGAGACTAAAATGGGAGGGTTTGTGCACTCTGTTGTTTGGGGATTTACCTTTTATATTGTACTTACTGATGTATAAAAGAAATTGACTGGTTGAATTTTTTGAGCACCTTGAATGTGCCCCACATCATCAGAATCTTCTTTGTTTACTGAGTTCTGTATCACACTCCCCAAAGACCACAGTCAGCTGCCCTGGCCTTTCTGCTCCCCAGCCTTGGCCGGCCTGCCCGTGATCACCTTCTGCCCAGACCTCTCCCCCTTCCCCCGAGCACATAGAGCACTAGTTCTTCCTGGCCTTTGGTCCAACCCCCAAAGTCCCTGAGAAGGAAGTCAGCTCTCGTCACCTCCATCCCCAGCGACTCTCTGTCACATTACCATGTTCAATTTTACTTTCTCTGCTGCACTCGATCACCACACAAAATATTTTAGTTTATTTGTATTTATTTATCTGCCTGTCAAAACTTTTTTTGTTGTTTATTATTTCAAAATATTACAGGGATCAATTTTTTCTTGTGACACAGATCAATTTTGTCATGCTTGAGTCAGGGCCGTAAGCGTGCCTATCACCCAGATAGTGTTCACTGCACCTGTTAGGTAGGTTTTCTCCTCCCCTCTCCTCCCGCCACCCCCTGCTTGATTTCCACTGAGTTTTACTTCCCTCTGTGCAAATGTGCCCTCATTGATTATCTTCAACTTTATAGCAAGTACATGCTGAGTCAGCACAATCTCCTTCCATGCAGGAACCTTGGCTTCTTGCTTATTGGTAAATCTCCAGACCCTAGAGTGGCGGGCATGCAACAAATCCCAGTGGAGGTGAATAAACAGCATGTTTCAGAAACTTGAGAAACTCATGATTATTTGAAAGCAGGTACTATTCTACAAAAAAGAGTAAAAAAATTTTTTTTTGAGACAGAGTCTCAGTTTGTCACCCTTGGTAAAGTACCTGGCATCCTAGCTCACAACAACCTCAAACTCTTGGGCTCAAATGACTCCCTTGCCTCAGCCTTCCAATTAGCTGGGACCACAAGCGCCCACCACAACGTCCAGCCAGTTTCAGAGATCTTGCTCTTTCTCAGGCTAGTCTCGAACTCCTGAGTTAACCCAATCCCCCTCCCCCCCCCAGCTTCATAAAGTGCTAGGATTATGGGCATGAGCCACTGCACCAGGCCAAGATGAGAATTCTTTAAATGCTAACAGAGAAAGCATCCTTGAGTAATTGCTACGTGAAAAAACAAGTTGCAGAATATTCATTTAAGAGAGTGTATTTCATTTTGAGAAAAAAAGCAATGCATTTACACATGAGTTGGCACATGACTAGAACACAACTTGCAAAAAATATGTAAACGACAGTAATTATTTCCAGGAGAAGGAATTACATGGGACTCTACTTTCTAAATTACACATATTTATCTATGCTATTTCAGTATTTTAAAATGAATGTTTATTCAACTAATAGCTATTGATCATTTACCATGTTCTAGGGACTAATCTTGATGCTACTTAGTATATTAATGAAAAAATAAAAGTCCCTATGTTCACAGAGCTTCCATTTTAAATTCTACAAGGAAAGTACATCCTAAAAAGCAAAGCAAATCAAACTGGGGCATAGAGAGTGACAGGGAGATGGCTGCTATTATGTATAGGGTTCAGGAAACACTTTTTTGATGAGGTGACATGTGAGAAAAGACTTAAATAAGGTGTTCCATCAGGACAGTCTTGGTTATGCTACGATAACCAACAACCACTAAACCTCCGTGGTTTAAAATATAGAAGGATTATTTGTTCCTCTCCCACATCCAACTTGCATTGTGAGGGCTTTTGAGGCCCCATATAATAATCCCTGCTCACTCTGGCTCCGCCATCTTGCAGTAGTGCCATTTGAAACATGTGGCCTTCCCAATAAAAACAAGGAGCGGGTGGGGCAGCGCCTGCGGCCAAAGGAGTAGGGTGCCGGCCCCATATGCCAGAGGTGGTGGGTTCAAACCCAGGCCTGGTCAAAAACTGAAAAAAAAAAAAATTAAACGCAACTAAACCCTTCACTAAGAAGTGACATGTCCTGTCTGTTTATGTAGCATTGACCTATCCCCAGAGCAATCCTCTGCATACCCAAAAGTCAAAAGTCAAAGAGAACCAGATATTGGTGAAGCATTTGTGGGGTTTACTTTAAAGAGTAAGCCATATCAGTATCTAGAGGAAGAGTCTTTAAGTAAAGGGGACAGAAATTGCAAAGGCCTGTGGTGTGGATGAGCTGGTATTCCGTGAAGAAAGACCATGTGAGGAATGTAAGTGAAGAGGGGATCAGATCCGACGGGGACCTCACAGCCCATCACTATCATTTCTGGTACGATGGGAGGTGAGGGAGAGATTTGAGACCAGGAATGATATTACCTGATTGATGGTTCATTCTTGTTATCACAAAAATGCAGCAACATAAAAGTAGCTGTAACAAACAAAAAATGATGGTCAACGACAGTGAATAAATGTGTAAGGGAAAGAGTCACTAACTAGTTGGATAAACAGAAAGTGATCCGAATGGTTTTAACATGCAGGTCGTTCCAAGGTTTTGATTTCACATGAATAATCTCTCAGGTCTTTCTTTCTTTCTTTCTTTTTTTTTTTACACCAACTGAAACCTTAAAATGTCAAAAGACACAAAAGAGATATGAGTTCCTTTAATATGGATAAACAAATTAATTGAGTATGCACAGATGGCTGCTACATGGAGCAGGGGATAGGGCAGCAGCTTCTAATTTGAAGGTGCCCAGAAGCTGCTGTTACTACCCCTTGGGAAAGGAGCTTGTAGGTCCTTTGAGAAGCTCTTTGCCATTTTAACAGGGTTTTTATAGTCTCCTGTCCCTTCTCGGTGTTCCTGGAGTCTCTGGGCTTCTGTATGCCTTCTCGCTAGACTCAAGGAATAGAAACAACCCTGGTGTATTTGAAACATCCCTGAGTGCTTAAGGTGAAGCGAAACTCAATTTCCTGGGCTCACGTGGCTGAGCAGCCTGCCTCACGAGGAGATCTCGGGCCCACCTGGGTCTAGTCCTGCAATAATTAAGTGACGTTTAAAGGGCAAGCACTGCTGTAGGAAAATAAATTACTGAGAATAGAAAACATTGGACGTCCTTGTAGAATAAGTGTAGTGTGTCTAAAAGTAAAGCAAAAAAATTTAGCATTTTAAACAAAGAACCCAGAAGCAGGAAAGAATTCAACCTCTCTGTGCAACGTGACGCCCGCTTCTCTCCTTATTGGTGGGATCATCTGTTCATTTCAGCGGGTTGGATACTTCTCATTCTCCTTCCCTGCCCCCACAGCTGAATCATCATTGAATCCTGTGAATTGTACTTCCTAAAGATCTCTCACATTAATCCCTTCATTTTCATCTCCACCCTCCGTCCTGCGCCCATCCTGTCCACAGCCTGATCACCTTTCCCCTGAATTACACATTTGCTCCCCAGCTGGTTACTCCTTTGCTCCCCAACTGGTCTCCAACTCTTTCTCTTGTCCTATTTGGTCCAATCACTCAGGGGCAGCACTCAGGGGCAAGTTTTCCTTATTCAACTCCAATTATTTCTACCCTTTTCTTCTTGAACCTTTCAATGACTTCCCATTCTTTTCAGATAAAAACCAAGATCTTAGTCCATTTAAAAAAAAAAAAAAGGCAAAACATGATTCACAACAGTTACTTGGTCCAGCCCTGGCTCGTCTGAGCTCAGTACCTTCCTCCCTTCTCGCCTTCTTCCCTTCCTCCACTAGGGAGTCCCCCACACTCATTGTGCTCCTTTCTATTCCAAGCCCCCTCCCCATTACAGGACGTGTCCTGACACTCTCTCCACATCGAACACACCATCTCCTTGATCCCCTCCACCCCACCCTGCCTCTTCTTTCATGGGCTGGTAACACCTCTACAAGGATTTGGTCTCCGTTTCTTAGTTATTTTGACTTTACTTCAGAGAGAATACAGTCTTTAAGTTAGAAATTTTTTAATATTTTTGAAATTTCCTTTGTGGCATAATGTGCATTCAACTTTTAGATATGTTCCAAATGTTCTCAAAAATATGTATTTTCTAACTGTTAGGAATGGTCATTGTATATGTTTGTCGCCAGGCTTATTAATTATGTTATTAAATAATGCTAATGCTCGGCTTAGTTGTATCAGTTACTAAAAGAGGTACGTTAAAATCTTCCACTGTGAATGCAGACATACACATTTCTCCTTGTAATCTCTCAGTTTTTGCTTTACTTTTATGAGCCTGTGTTGTTGTGCATATATAAATCAAAAAATTTCATAAAATGTTTTCTTCTGAGCGTTATGTATATATGGCTCATCTGTATCTTTTATAATGCTTTGGGTCCAATTTGCTTTCTTTTTATACAAATCGTAAGTTGTTCTAGAACCTTTGTTAAATAATACTTTTTTAAATACCATTTTTAATCAATCAATGCCTGAACATTTTTTCCAGTGGGGGGAAAGCTCTCAACAGTACTTTCTGCAGATACCCTGCTAGTTACCAGTCCCAGGTGTGGACATTGTTGACGCCCAGTACTCCTGTCCTGGCTGACTATTGTACAGTTGGGTCAGTAGTACATAAATGCTATTCTGCCGTCTTGCAGACTCCAGAGTGGTCTTCACAAAATTTGATGCCAGCCTAAACCTTTGTCTGTTTGCATAGCTTGTCCTTCTTCAACAGAAATGGAAGCTTATCTCTTTATCTTTGAAATTCAGTAATTTTATAAGAATATGCCTATGAACCTGTCTTACGAAGCCTGTCTGGTAAACCCTTTGAAACTACAGACTCAGTTCTTTAGTTCAAGGAAATTTTCTTCTATTTCTGGTTTGTTTGCTCTCGCCGCCATCTGTTACTTATTTCTAGTCTTCAAGGGCATTTATCATGTACACACGAAATCTCATCTGTCCATGCTCTAAATCTCTTATCTTTCCCAATTTTGATCTCTTCATTTTGTATTTCTAAGTTTGAACGATTTCTTCTACTTGATCTTTTAGGTCATTTGTAACCATCATATTTTTCAACTTTTTATTATGTTCAAAATAATGCTTTTTATCCCAGAAAGTCTTTTTTTTTTTATCTTGACCTTAAATCCACTGAACTATACTAATTGTTCAAGTTGTCAGCTGTCTGCTTAAACAGCTAATTTCCTTAGGACACTATTCTATTAATTTTTCTCTCCCTGGTTTTTGAGCTCTGCCTAGACAGATAGCTTTTTGGTTTCTTTTCTCTCTCTTGTCCCTAAGGTGTCAGCACTCCAATTGCAGGGGTAATTCTAAGTGGCGGTGGTCCCTGCAGCAACAGACCCATGTTCGGAATCCTGATGTGATCTCTGTTTCTTTGTTCCCAGAGTTCTCCAAGCCTCGTCGGTGGAAAGGTTTCTGCCCTGCCTGCTAACTCCTAAGCCCTTGTGGGCTAGATGGCCTGGCACACTTCAGTGTGTAGACATAACCCTCACTTAATAGGTCAATGCTTCTCAAGTGCTGAGCACTCACAGGCTCCTCAGGAAAGCCCCACCATGAACCCTTTACTAATGTCTTCCTAGCTCTCCTGACAACTGCCCTCAGGAGTTGCTGGCTATGAGAGACAGGTGAGTCGGAATGAAGGTGAGCATAGTGGGAAGTCAGAATTCCTACCTTCCCACAACCCCCTGACCCCTCCTGCATTAAGTTTCATGACAAGTAATTTCATTTTTTTGGAATCAAAAATTTAACTAATTAATATTCATATGAGAGAGCTCAGTGGCACCTGTGGCTCAGTGAGTAGGGTACCGGCCCCATATACCGAGGGTAGTGGGTTCAAACCCTGCTCCAGCCAAACTGCAGCAACAACAACAAAAAGTAAACAAATAAAAGTCTTTAAAAAAATAACATATAAGAGAGGTGGGCATGGTGGCTCATGCCTGTAATTCTAGCATTCTGGCAGGCTGATGCTATAGGATCACTTGAGATCAGAGGTTTGAGACCAACCTGAGCAAGAGTGAGGCCCTATCTCTACTAAATAAAATAAATCAGCCAGGCATTGTGGTAGATGCCTATATGTCCCAGCTACTCAAGAAACTGAGGCAGAAATATCACTTAAACCCAGGAGTTTGAGGTTGCCGTGAGTTACGCTGAGACCACTGCACTCTAGCCTAGACAACAGAGTGAGACTCTGTCTTAACAAAAAAAAAATTCATATGAAAATATTGGTCTAGGGATAGTAATTTGTACAAAAGTGGTCATAATTAGGAGTATTATCAGCATGTGAAAACAGAGAAAAACAAATACAATATATTTGAAAAGGAGGAAAAAAGACATCCGAATGGCCTGCAGCTGTTTTTTCTGAAATCCAAGTAACAAAGAGCTTTATAAACTTTAAAAATTATATAATAACTCACGAGATGCTTATGGCACTTTCCCTTTCAGGAGGAAATGCTTTAAAATGTGTAACATGTGGGGAAAGAAAAATCCCCAATTTAGATAAGTTATATTTGATGGCTTTTAAAAAATAGATTTCCCTTTTTTTTTTTTAATAAGAATGTCTGTCAATGATGAAAACAGTAGATCAAAGTCAATTCTGTATGTTTGTGTGATTGGTTAGACAGAGGAGATAAAGGGTGTGGTTTTTAATGGTTCACTTTTTTAGACTAAAATAATGAGTACATTCTTCCCATGTTCATTTTCTATTGTTGTGTAACAAATTACCACAAAATTAAAGGCTTAAAATAACACTTTTTTTTTTAAACTCACAGCTTCTTTGGGTCAGGAGTCTGGGTACAGCTTAGCTGGGTTCTCTGCAAGGCAGTAATTGAGATGTAGATTAGCTCTTGGGTTTTAGTAGAGGCTGGACTGGGAAAGAATCCACTTTCTCACCCAGGTGATTCTTGGCAGCATTGAAGTCCTGGTGTTTGTAGGAATGAGTGTTGGTTTTGTGCCGCTGTTGCTGGAAGCCACTGTTAGCTCCGTGGGGCTCCACGTGGCCTTCTCCTGGGCAGTTCACACAGCGGCAAGCTGCTTCTTCAGAGCTACCAAAAGAGAGAACTCATTAGAGCAAATCTGTTGGCAAAAGTAATCATGGAAGTAATTGCCATATTCTACTCATTAAAAGGAAGTCACAGGTCCTACTCAGACTCCAGGGAAGAAGATTACACAAACATATGAATATATTAGGAAGTAGGGATCATGGGGAAGGCACCTTAGAGTGTGTCTGCTACACTTCCTGTATTATAATCAGTAATTCACTCTGTGTTTATTTACTTTGGATTCTCTGACTGTACTAGTATTGCATAGTGTGTGGTTAATAGGTTGAACTCATGCCTGGGTGCAAATCTCTGCTAAAACACATTTACAATGGTGTATGATCTTGGGCCATTTCCATCACCTTGTTGTCTCACGTTTCTTCATCAGTGAAATGAATATGGTAATTGTATCTACTTTGTAGAGTTGCCGTAAAGATTAAATCATATTAATAATTTTAGAACACTTAGGATAGTATCTGGCACACATTAAGTGCTTATAAATCTCAGAGACTAAAAACAGAAATATATAATAGGAAGTGATGTGTTCTTCCACTGTCTAGGAAGTGGTTTCGTGCCCCTCCTGGGGACTGCAGCCTCCGCTTTGAAGATCACTATATAAACCACCACGTAGGACAAAAACCCCATCCATGAAGTGATAGAGACATTAATTTATATGAAATCAGAGAATTCTAAAGTTAGAAGATGGCTTCTGAACCATTTTTCATAACCATCATTTTACAGCAGAAACCCAGAAAGGCTAAATGCTGTGGGGGAGGTTATGTGTCTCCATGGCACAAACAGAAGTGGATATTGGAGCTCCAAGAAAGGAACCACAAGACAAAAGACGGTCCTTCTTTACCCAGCTTAGAATAAAGCAATCTCTATCCAATTCAGCAGCATTATTACATACCCAGATATTCCTGAAGATTTCAGGCCCATTTTGGTGATTGTCAATTTAGATATGCTGAGATCTGACTTCATACCACATAAAAAATTCTTTTCCAGAAAACCCAGAAAAGCAGGTGTGCTGAGTTGGTAGGTATGAGATGTATTTATTGGGAATAAGCCCCATAAAAGAACAATTAAGCACCACTTAATCATAGTGAGATGATAGATAATGTACTAATATTATGCAAGTCCAATGGGCATTGTCAAATGATTAGAGTCCCCATTTAGGGTCCTACATAATTATCCTTCCTATCATGGCAGAGGCTTTGGTGCCTTTTGTTAATCAGTATCACTCTAAACCACTGAGGGACATTCAGCCAATCAGACTGCTCAATTACCATGGTTGAATGGTCCTGACCTCATGAATATGAATAGAGGGTGTACACAATAGAGCAGTACTTTTAATGACAATGCAACTGCCATGAGGGATAAAAGAAAGAGTGGATGAAAAAAAAAATAATAGTTAAAACCGAAATGAGAAAAATCATAATTAGCTATGAGGATTACATATATTTGTGAAAATGTTTCTCACTTGCCTTTTGGACAAAGGGCTGGAGCGAGTCATTTTACACTTCATTTCCTCTAGATATGGCTGTTCCAGTTGCTGACAGCTGGACCAATCCTACATTTAAATAATAGAAAGATTCATGTAAATATTTGGCAAACAGAAGCAGAAAAACGGGAGTTCAGACACGCTTTGAAACCAAGTGTCATGAGGCTGAACTGGAGACATAAAACTTGAATGGTGCCCGATCGATATGTCATGGTTCAAAGGCGGTGCAATGTGAAGGGTGTCAATCAAAATCCTCAGACTTGGTGGCACTAAACAGTGTGAAGGGAGAGATCATATAAAAACGTGGAACATTTACTGAGTCCTCATATTCCACTTTCGTCTCTTCCAAAAGGTGCTAAGATTTTTCTTTAAAAATGCAAAAAATATATAGAGCAAAATGACATAAATTAGCATCAATTCAGAGAGATAAAACAAAGGAAATACAAGAGCAGGGTCATAAAAAAGACATGGATGAAGTCAATTCACAAACATGCATGCCATGAAATTTACATGGGGGGGGGTGTGCTATGACCTGAATTCATGAACAGAGCCTGAGAAGTTGAATTCATGAACAGAAGCCTAAGGAAGCAAAGTTATCATGAAAATATTCACTAATGAAAGTCAACTTCAAAAATGGTCTCCTTGCTTAACCCTACCATCTGTCCTTACCAATGGAGTCCTCTATCAACCCCTCTCTGATTATTGCAATTGTACAATACAAACATAGTGCATTGCACAGGGAAATTGTGAATTCTGAAAAGATGCGGAGAATGATGAAGTAGATGAAAGTCAGATTGGATAATTGCTTGAATCACGAGCCAGTGGCAAATGAGGATCTGGCAGGGTTGGGGTGGTTAACAACTCAATAAGGAAAAATGGATGAGGAGGACATCACTGGAGCATGCTTCAAAAGCGAAGGATTTGAATATCAAAGGATCAGAAAGGCCCTTGGGAAAATCGATGAAGCTCTTGAATATTTCTGTAAAAATGACCTTCTATGTCTTACTATGAAAGTCAAATGTAAAAGATGTCTTACTAAGCTATCATATCACTTTATCAGGAAGAAAAACCCAAATAAATAATCAACATCATTTGGGCTTTGATAGATTAGTGCATAGTTTCTAAGTATGCTAAAAGAGAAAGTAAGTATATTTTATTTTAATTTTGCTTTTCAAAATAAAATTTCTATCAATCTTCTATATGCCCTCTCACGCCTCATCTCCCAGTTACCATGGTCAGCTACTAGAAAATTTTTGTCTCTGACTAAAAAGGTCTTTTTTTAACTATTAATTGTTGCTAATAATAATACGTTTATAATGACAAACCCCTATTTTCCAAGGGTAAAGCATACCAAAATCCGGGAGTAAAACATGATTAGTTACATAGTTCATAGTTTCCATGAGATCTAAACAAGTCAGTTGCTCAGGATTGAAAGTCACAGTTATTCCTGATACCAAGATGGGAAAATCCACGTGATCTTACAGCAGGCACAGTCGTGATTTCCGTGGGGTCATGTTTTCATTGTAGTTTACACTATAAGCTAATGACTCCTCACCAGAAACTAAAAAGGTGAGGCAAACAAGTTTTATATAAGACTGATGTGTTTTTGCCCAAATGACCAACTCTTACACAATCTAATTTAGTCCAAGAATGGATTTTGCAGTTTCTGAAGCCGTGTTTTCTAGAATGTGTTCCAGGAATACTTGTTCTGAAAGCTCCTCCAGAAGAAAAAGGGCATGAGGAATTGAGCAGGTTTTAGGGAAGGCTGCATGGAATTCCTAGAGATAGATGCCCAGAGCATGAGTTTTCGCCATAGTGGTGTGGTCAAGAGCTCAGGCTCTGCAGCCCACACATTTGGATTTTACCCTGGCTCTAGCACTTAATAGCTGTGTGACCTGGGCCATGTTAATGGGCTCTTCACACCTCACTGTCCTGATCTACCAAACGGGAGTAATAATACTCTGCCCCTTCCTGGGTGCTGTTCAGGTTAATTTGCCATGCACCATACTGACACTGGCAACTGCTACCTAGTGTTAGCCATAGTATGTGCTGCCCAGAAATCACTTTAACATTTTTGGCTGCCTTGTTTCACATCACATTTGATTTTAGAACCCTCTTTCCCCCCTTTTTTTGGTTAACAGCAGTTGACATGGTGGAGATAAGCCATGTGAAACTTCTGAAACTAGATTTTAGATGGATGTGCGTATTACCATCAGTTGTAAAAATTTTCAAAAAGAAAACACAAACCTTCCACCCCAAAGGAAGACAGATTCAATAACATGGCACAGGCACCATTCTCTGAAATTTTGGAAGTTCCCTAGGTGATTCTGATATGGTTCCTCTCCATTATTGGGAGCAGTGATTTGCAAGGTGCGGCTCCCAAATCAGCGTCTGCATCACCTGGCATCCTGTTAGAAATGCAAGTTCTTAGTCCCAGCTCCAGGCCTGTAGATATAGACAAACAACTGCAGGTGGGGGGAGGGGCGCAGAGGAGAGGAAGAGGCGCTGGGAGAAGGGAGGAGGATGGGTGAGCTCTCGCCAGGCAGGCACAGGGGAAGGATACGCAGCGCACCCCTGGGTGAAAGACTCAACTACAACTTGAACTTTGTCAAACAAATGCAAAAAATATAACTTGATCATTTGCACCCTCATATTAATCTAAAATTTTTAAAAAAGAAGCTGTTGGGGGGCAGCAATCACTTTCTTGTGATTCTCCTGGAGAAGTACTAACAGGAGGGAATGGGTGGAAACAGCTCCCCTTCAGTACAGCGAACTTCTCTGCAGAGATTTCAAGAGACTTCAGATGTAATAAATTTCAGGTAGATTGCAGTGAGTCTGAGGTTATTCCCCTGAAAAAAAGAAAAGCTGCTCTTCTATTTTACCCATTAAATTCAGAGCCTCAGAAATCAGGTGAGTTTGGATCAAAATTAGCACTGCGCCCACAAGGACCCGGACCTAAATAGAAGGCCACCTGGGGTGTTTTTGTACAGTGTGAGCTTAGCTAAGAGCTGGACCCATATATCCAGGAAGGAAGCCATGTATCCAGTAACTCCTTTCCTAGGATGGTTCTGGGTTAGGGCTGGCCACCGAGGAAGGCAGAAGTAAAGCAGCAGCCAGCCCTGTCTGAAGGTCAGTGCAGGTGTCCGGTGCTGGTAAGGACCTTGCGTGCGTGGCTGCCCCCTAGACCACAGGCTGAACCCACGGCTACTGTGTCTCCCTGGACCTCCTTCTTCAGCTTCTTTGGGGTCTGAGTCAGATGCATGTGCCGGGTCCCGGGGAAGGACTCGGGCTTCTTCTGCAGGTCATCCACATGGCCGAGGCTGAAGACCATGGTCTCAGTTTGGTCCTCGCTCTCCTCCCCCAACATCTGCTTTCTCCCTCACTGTCTGCCTGCTGCACGGCTGCGACCTGAGACCCACCATCAGCACCGAGGCAGCTGCCATGCGCACA